>BGNK01002504.1:42819-97745 GCA_003297005.1 Symbiodinium sp. clade A Y106 | reverse complement strand
GCTCAACAAGTTGCTCCTTATCTCGCGGCAGAAGTAGGGCTGTTACTAACCGAGGTAATGAGATCTACGGTGGAGACCATCATCAAGGCCAACATCCTTTTGGCCACCGCCAAGAAGAAGCAGGACCACGTCATGAAGGTACACAGCTTCAACCCAGAGGACACGCTCACTCTGGTGGCTTGGGTCGACGCGGCCCAAGGAAACAGGGTGGATGGAGGCTCCACCCAGGGGATCTTGATTGGGATGTCCACGACGAAGCTCCTCGCTGGCGAGGTGGAGGGTGTCAGTCCCATCTCCTGGACCTCTCAGAAGATTGACCGGTCGTGTCGCTCCCCAGGAGCGAGTGAATCACAAGCAGTAGTGAATGGAGAGGACAGCCTCTACGCAGCGAGGTTTCAGTGGAGTGAACTTCTCTACGGGAGACCGGACTTGCACCGCCCGGACGACCACGTGCGCCTTACAGGTGGATGCGTGGTAACGGACAGCAGGAACGTGTACGACAAGTTGGAGACCGAGGTCCTGGTGGTGAAGGGGGCAGAGAAACGCACCAGCATCGAGTTGCTGACAGTGAAGGAATCCCAGGAGAACACAGCTGTGGGCCTGAGGTGGGTTCACAGTGAGGCCCAGCTGGCAAACAGCTTGACAAAAGCCGGAGGATATCGTGAGTACGAGCTCTACTACAAGATGGGGCACCGGTGGTGTCTTGTCGAGGACGAAGCAATGATGTCAGCCAAAAGACGTAAAGACTTAGGTCTACAGCCTCTCGAAAGCACGACTTCCGCTTCCGAAAATCTCAAGGGTTTGTTTTCTAATCTTCCATGCGAGTGATCCAGAACTTTAGGGCTCCAAGCTGCCAGAAGTACAAGTCTCCGAAGGAGATGAAAAGCTTGGACTAGGAGAAGGGAGGGAGGGGGCATGCAAGTTTCCACACTTGGTGCTCTCTCCCGCTGTCAGGTACTTCGAGCAACCGGCAGCTGTTGCAAGGATCAAAAGGCACCCGCAGGGCGCTGAGGGCTTTGGTGTAGCTCNGTAGCTCCGAACTAGTTCCGAGCCATTCTACATTGCCTCTCGGCTTCCCTTGGACCTCCCTTGCTGTGCTTGACTCACGTCGCTAACTCAGCTGCCAGCACTTGCAGGGTTTAGGGTTTCTGTTTAGGGTTTAGGGTTTCTGAACCCTAAACCTCCAATCCTCAAGCCGACCAACACCCCCAAGCCCCCAACTATCCCACATTAGAGCCTAAGCACCGACAATGAAGGCAAGGACCAAAAGGCCTCTATTCAGGGGTACTGCCTACACCCTGGATCCGCAAATGCTACACCCTAAATTCAACCTGACAAACCCTGAACCTTAAACCTCGATCCTACACCCTACATCCTAAACCGTTTCTTAGCTGCTGAGTTCATAAGCCCCCAAAAGTGTACGCTTTCAGTTTTATAGTGGGTAATATTCTCCCAAAGAGTGCAAAGTGTATCCACTCAGCTGGTAAGTTTATTTTTAAAGTAAACCTGACAAACCCTAAACCTTAAACCTCGATCCTAAACCCTACATCCTAAACCGTTTAGACCCAGACCCCTGTTCAGCTCGGGAGAGCCGACCTCCAAGTCGGCGCCCAACTCGGACAAAGCTGCCAAAGCCTCCGACCGAGCTTTTTAGGCTCCCTGGTGCTTAGTAGGGAATGGGGGAATGGATCCCTTTGAGGATTTAGGGTCTCTTTGAGGGATCCTTTAACGGGATCTATAGGGTTTAGATCCTACTATTTAGGGTACCAAAATGGGGTCCCCTATTTTCGGAAACTCCCATTTATTGGGGTATAGCAAGCTGGGGTTTAGGCGTGAGGCACGTAAGAGCTTTACAGGCAGAAAATTCACAGGGTTTAGGGGTCAGGACGTACGAGACGTACATGCGTATAGAAGTTTAGGGTGGACATGAGAGATCTAATGAGATTTACAGCGGTGAAACCGTTTAAGTTTAGAGTTTGGGAAATAGGGATGTAAGAGATTTATAGGTATACAAAAGTTCAGCGTTTAGGAATAAGGGATGTGCGAGATGTACAGGAGTATAAAAGTTTAGGGCCTATAGAGATTAGGCTTTAGTGTCTAGCATAAAGGAGGTCTACAGCCATGACGATTTAGGATAAGGCCCTCAGAGTGTTCTATGAGGGATGCAGACAGAGTTTATACGGTGAGCTGAGTACAAGCGGTTCTGGGGTATCGTCGTGCTCCATATAGGGGTCAATATACAAGAGCCGCTATGATTGTACTAGAGTTCCGGGGGCTTAATATAAACTAAATATCTAAAGATGGATATGTGGCAATACTATTGCGGATTAATTCCGAAATGTTCCGATCCCTATGTATTACGGCATGCAGCTCGAGCTTGCTGCATGTGTAAGCAGTCAAGCGTTCAGTACTCCAGCTTCGAGGTTCGCCATTTGGGAGTTTCCGAAAATAGGGGTACCTTATTTTGAGGTCCTGAAACATGAGGATCCTACTAGTAAGGGAACTATATTAGGGTCCCCTATTTTCGCAAACTCCCAAACTCGGAAAGGCAGCATCGAGCTTGGCCCATGATGTGGAACCCAATGCCGAGTCAGACGTGCAACCCTAAACCGTTCGCAAAAATGAGCCTCAGGAGCCGCAAAACCTGAGAAACACGAGCCGAGACTAAGGCCTTCTGCTCGACGCAGGAGCGTATGCGTGGATCCTACAGCACTTGGCCCAAAACCTTCTAAGCTCCAAATCCTGAAACCAAAACCCAATGCTCTCAATCCCTAAACCCCCAACCCTTATCCATAGGCTCCATACTAGTTCCTTTTTGGGATTACCTTATAGAATTCTAAATATGAACCCCCAAAAGGATCTACTATGGAGCCTCTACTTACTCACCCAATACACCAGAGAAGTAGAAGTTAAAACTTTCCGATTCCTACTAAACCATAAGAGCCGAAAAAGTTCAAAGGTTGGGTATTGAGGATCTAGGCCCCCAAACTTTAAAACCTATGGAGCCCTAAGTCCCAAACCCTAACCTCGAAGTAAGCCTAACCTTCAAAGCCGCAAGAGCCGCATCACGGATTCAGGCGCGCCTCCCCAAAGCGCATCGGGGGCAGTTGCTCCTTTAATCATCGGGACCCTCATGGGTTGAAAGTTTAGATTTTAGGGCTCTGGGTTTAGGGTTTCGACACGCACACTCACTGACGCAGGCACGGCTTCCAGGTCTGAGGTTTAGGGCTTAGGGTTGAGGGTTTAGGGCTTAGGGGGTAGGGTTTAGGGGTAGGGGACTATACTTCCTTAAATAGGCCTTATTATGGGCATTAAGGCCCCCTACTTCCCTAGGCCCCTTGATTTAAAGTCTAAGGGCTCTACAATGTTTGAGGCTACAGCATTCCATGACTACAATAGAGTTATGGGGTATACTATAGTCTACTTGAGTTGGGACTATTCAAACCTCGATAGTATAGAATAGTAGGATCCTCCTTATACCGTTCAATAGAGGTTTCCAATCTAGGGCCCTTAATAATCTAGCATAGGGTCCGGGTTTTGGGGCACAATATTGTATACCCGTGTGGCCCCGAATCGTAGGTATTCACGGCCTAAAAAAGATCCAGGTTGGCTTCGGGGCCTCCAGAGGCCTGCAAGAAAAGCCCTGGCGTGACCTCCCCATAGGAGTTCCAACATCGTGACTCAGTGACTACACTTAGGTTCCCCTAAACCCTAAACCCTTTATCCCCAACTTAGATTTTGGATTCAGGGTTGAGTTTAGGGTTTTGCTTTTTTGAGCCCCGTTTTCCTGCAGCCCGCAGAAATCAGGCCCCAACATTGCCGGTTCCTATAGGGTTCAGGGTTTAGGATTGTTTTCCCTCCTACTTGGCAAGGACGAGCCCGCATTGCAGGGTACTTGGTTGAATATTGGCAAGCGGCTACAGTTTCATAGCCAATTTACTGCTCGGAGGAGAGGGTTTGGGGTTGAGGTTTTAGCTTAGTGGCTACACACACACACACAGCAAATTCCTTCTCTTTCAGACTCAACCCCGACAAAGTCTGTGACCCTGCACCCTCAACCAAAACCATCGTTGGGATAAGCATCCTGCTTAGGAGCTGAGTATCCTAGCCCCCCAAAAGGCTAACCTTTTCAATTATGGTAGGATTATATAAGCCCTAAAAGCTTAACGGTTACCTACTCAGCTACTGAGCCTGGCTCGCGTGCTTAGAGGCTCATGGCTCACTGCAGAACCGGTTGTACGTATATTAACAAAGAATTAACAAGGGCTACATATGCAATTGCACCTGTGCAGTTTGCAATTACCCAAACCACAACCCTACTATCATAGGGACCTTAATAACTTGAATTGGGTTTTGGTGGTATATTATGCTTTAATTATAGCAAGGAGCCCCAAAATAGTAGTATTGGTGATGATTTAGGCTCCTGCATTACTTGCTATGTCGGCCGATTCTGGCTTTAGGCCAAGGGGGAGTACGGGTATGTCTCACCCTAAATCCAAAGACCACCAGTTGAAAATCTAGACCCCGATGCCTTGATCTTGCTATAGTCTCCATCGTAGATTTTCAGGTTATCGTACAGGACCCTAAACATGCATGTGATTAAACAAACAGGAACTACAATGGAGACTATAGGTGCCCCAGCTCCCATGTGCCCGTCAACTCCCTTCACCCTCGACTCTAAATGGTCGGACGAAGTGTTCAGAGACGCGCCAGCGAAGCCCAAGCCTACACATACGAAAGCGGGGTTCCTCTTCCGTCCTCAGAGATAAGTACTGCGCACACAGACATAGTGGAACAAGCTTACGTACATATATGTATACAACACATCGACAAACGAATGAACACGCAACCAACACTTATGCATCGATGTGTTATATACATATAAGTTTGTCGATGTATATATACACACAACCTTTAATATATGTATATGTATGTATATATATATATATATACACACAGACGCATGTGTGTGTGTGCGCGCAAGTGTGCATACCTGCGTGAACTTTTGCCTCCAACCTGGCTAGGACGAACCTGCGATGCAGGGTCTGATACCTGCCACCTGCGTGTATCAACACATGTATATATATACACACACACATACACATATGTACGCACATGTTGCCTCTCATTAGTTGCTGAATTTTTTGCATATGCAAGCGATCTAGGCACATCTAAACTATACCTCTCTCCCCATACTTATTTGTGTAACCCGTTTGCTCTTGTGTCACTCGCCTCGCTGTGAAGTGCCATTTTCAGCTTGTCGGTGGCTGCCTGGCGGCTTGAGGCTTTCGCACTTCGGAGTTTTGGAGCATCATGGTTCCGAGTCCGAGGTTTCAGGGCCCTTGCTTCTGTAACCCATATATATACACAATAATAATAATATATTAAATAGTTATATTTATGATAATCATAATCAAAATAATAAAAATAGGTGTATATATATATATAGTAGCCCATTTAGGAAACTCGAGCCCTAGGGCATTACGGGGATCAGACTTTAGCCGATTCGGGGTCGAGGGCTGTCGTTCGTATTATCTCACCTTTTGGGTTTCAAGTTTCAGGGACAGAGCCGAAGGTGTCGTCGCGCTAATGTAGGGGCCTTAATAATTAGAATAGGGTTTGGGGGTATATTATACTATAACTATAATAAGGAACCCCCCCAAAAAAAATAGTACAGGAAACTATTCTAGGTTCCCCAGTAGCCCCTTAATAATAAGGGTATCCTTTTTCCTACCATTCGGTTTTAATAAGGGAACCCCAAAAGAAAAAGGGTAAAAGGGTACTACTGGAGAACCCAGTATTTAAGGCCCCCAGAGCTGCCCCAGATGCACCTGAACCCAAGCGAGCAACCTCAAAGACCGCGACTACACATGGTAACAGTAAAGACACCCTAACGGTTTAGGGTTTAGGGTTTAGCGCCCTAACGGTCCAAAGGACCCAATAATTAGGTGCTCGGGTTTAGGATAGTAGTTATGTAGCTCAATATCTAGGAGAGTATATGATTATTAGGTACTTGGACCCTTAAAGACACAGTCGCATGGGACTGCAAGAGCCCACGAATTCTCACAGGAGGGCAACTGCAGTTTAAAACGACCGCAATAAAGTGGAAACCAACAAAAAGCTTTCAGTTGGGATCGGGATTCCAGTGCTGAAAATAATGCAAAGCCCTCTTTGATTACGCCCCGTCGGATTTCCAATGAGTCTCTGTTTTTGCCGACGCACCATGCAAGGTGAAGCGGGGTGTCCGGCATGGAAGCATTCGCGCAGCAGTCGCAAACAATCTCCTTCGGGGCTTGCGGTCTCTCACTGAGAGGGTTTCCTGCGCAGCCCAAGCTTTGCAAGAAACGAAAGCCAGAGAGGTCTGGCAACTCCAAGAGGTTGTTGTTTGTCAAGCAGAGACCCTGCAGGTCATGTAGTCTTTGAGCCGCCGGAAATTCTGTCAGTTGATTCTCGGAGGCATCGAGGAAACGCAGCTCATCCAGATTCTCCAAGCCGGGCAATCTCTTCAAGCGGTTGCCACGAACACTCAGGTACAATAGGGATTTGGCGAAGCGACGCAGTGAGAACTCCTCCAACAGATTGTGAGGAATACTCAAGCTGTGCATTCTTATGTGCTTTGGAATGGATAATCGTGTCAGGCGGTTGTGCCCGGCGATGAGCTCATCGAGAAAAACCGGGAGACGTCCGATGGACACAAGCGAGTTGTGGCTTACGGACACAAGCCTCATATGGCTGCATGCTTTCAAACTGGGCAGCTCCGTTAGGTTGTTGTTCGTCAGGCGCAACCACCTCAAGCGGGTCAGATTCCCTAGGCCTGGAACAGATGTCAAACAGTTGTTCTCTGCATTCAACAGCTGCAACTTATCGAAGCTCCCTAAATACGGGAGACGTTGCAAGCGATTGTGTGAGAGATCAAGATCAAACAGTTGGGTTGCCGCAAGGTGCGGCAACTGTTGTAAGGAGTTATTCGCCAAATAAAGGTGCGTCAAGTCAACCATGGAGTCGAGGCCATCAACAGCTTCCAAGAGGTTGCCATCCAAATTCAAATAGGTCAGAGCGTGGAAGGCGGGGGCAGTAAGATCCAGCCGCTCAATCTGGTTGAAAGCCGCTGTGAGCTCCAGCAACCTTGCCCGAGGGCTGAGTTCAGGAAGGTCCCGCAAAGCATTGGACCGTGCCCTAAGGCACTTCAGATCTTCAGCTTTGGCCAAACTGGGCAGAGATTGCAAATCCTTGGCTGCTCTTGTAAGCCTTTCGACCACACCGTGGTTCATCTTCCTTCCTCACAATCAACTTGCCGAGACCAAAAAAAACCTGTTCAACAAAAAAACCCACAAAAAGCCCAGACCAGGTTCGTTCTTTGAGACATCCAGGAACTGTAACTTTGTATTAGCCTCCAGACTGGGCAGCTCTTGCAACCTGACTTCGGCTTCTCTTAGGGTGTAGGGTGTAAAGGGCTCATAAGGCTTATCTTATGGGGGCTTATGAAGCTTGTGGGGCTTCTGAGGTTTCGGGTTTGGGGTTGAGGGTTTTTTGACATGGTGTTAGAAGAGTTTTGTTTCAGGGTGTGGAGGGCTGGATCACGGCGTTCTTCTTGAAAGCTAGTATCGAGACAGTACGGCCTACTTTGTCCTTACGACCCATAAACTAAAACCATGAAGGAGCCGTTAATGCAGCATTTGATTAGACACATAGAAACAATAAACTGGAAGTCGAAACCATCCTCAAAAACTGTGCGACGAGTTCTGTGAAAGATAAGCTCCAAACCCAAAGCCATCCAAAGCCCTAAAGCCTTGAATGCCCTGCTCCCCGCAACACAGCCAAGAGGCTGGTTACCCACGAGCCACAGCTGCTCAAGCTGCGATGCTGCTTCAAGGGATGGCAAGAACTTCAGCTGATTTTTCTCTGCCTCGAGTTGGGTGTTTGACAAGGACAAGGATCCCTTTTAGAACGAACCCTCATTACGGCACCCACAACATAAGTGTGCAAACCTCTGAGCATGGCACTGGGCTACAAAAGCCAGTCTGAGGTGCTATAGGGGCCTTAATAATTTTACCTAGACTATTTTGGGGGGTTCCTTACTAGATTATAAGTATAATAGTGTAATATCCCCAAAACCCCTATCTAATTGTTAAGGCCACTAGACCAATTGGACGAATCTGTTTTCTGGTAGTCCTTTTTCCAATACATGAACATCGTTCTTGTACCTTGAAGAACGGAACATGATGTGCACTGATTAATCAGGCCTCTGCTAAGCTTAGACCCCAGGCGCCCACAGCGGCCCGAGAAGCTGGCAACCCTATCCCCTCGTAGTCCCTGTAGCTGGTCTAAAGTACTCCAAAATTAAAAAAAACATGCTCTAATTGAAACTGGTTCATCGTCCAAAAAACATGCTCTAATTGAAACTGGTTCATCGTCCCTATGAGTGGTATAAAGTAGCACAAGATCCACATTGTAACAGAAACTGCTTCAGGGCGTGGCATAGGCACTTATAAAACCTATAACACTCTAACATGGGACAAGGGGTTGAGTCAGTGAGGGCCAAGGAGGTACATGCATGTGTCTGGAGTATTGGGCTTTAAGATTGACAACTTGAAGTTCCTGTGCGCTACAGGTTCGAACAGATGCATCTTCAAAGGCAACATGGCCGGAGAAGATGCAAAAGTATCCGGCAGACGGTTTCGGGTAGGCAGTGATTGGGGAGGTTTTACATCTACAGCTTGCCTACAACCTTCTTGCCACGAATTCAATGCAGAGTGAGGTTGGGTCCGTGAACAAAAAAACCTTTAGCCCAAAACGCCAAACTGGAACCGCTACCGCTAAACCCTTATCCCAAACGGGGCTCGAGCTGTTGAATCGGTCCTCACTAAAGGCTTCAACCGGGTTGACCCCCATTTTTCGTTTCCATGATCTACCTGGATAATTATTGCAAAACCAATCGCTTCTTAGTAGATAACGCCCCAAAAGCAGACGGAGAACTGAATTAAGGACTGGCGCAGGCATGCATTTGGGTCGCTTAGCTTCTTACCCTTCAAAACCTGACCAAACATTGCATGCAACCATACCCTACTGTACTACTGAACCCTGGGCATCAAAATAGCCCAAAAGCCTTATATAGTATGGTCTTTGGGCCCAAAAGCCTTAATATATGAGTCCTTAGATTCCCAGGGGAATCCAGCTTCAACCCGTAAACCCAAGGTTTGCATGTGGGAACACGTGTCAACCACGTCAAAGCGACATTGATCACCTGGAGCTTGCGATTGTTGCGCCTCAGCTACGATTTCCGGTTTAGGGTTTAGGGTTGATGTGGAACTGGCGAAGGAAGTAAGTTCCCCGGTTGGTAGGGGATTGGGGATTGGATGCCCTGCGTCCCCCAATATAGGGCCTTCCGAGTATCTCTAGGAATCCTGAGAGAACCTTCTCGTCCTTCAGATGCGCAGAGCTTGTTGGTATCTTGGGTCCGTCCCGTACTTAAGAGGGGTACTGATAGTGTCAGTCTACCTTAAAAAGCTCAAGACAACATCGACAATCGTTGTATTCAGCATGGTCTCGGGGCCAGAGGAGTCGAAGTATGAGCCAACAGCCTGTCGAGCCTCAGGTATTGAATTCAGTCTGGCATTGGGGGTCTTGATGTGCGCCCTGAGCTAACGGCTTGGGGCTTATAGGGTTTAATCGGGTTTCGGGTAAGGCCCATGGATTCAGGAAACACCAGACCAGACCGAGATGCAGGCCCCAAACCAGAAAGCCGTAGAACTCGGGATCCAATCTAGGGGCCTTAATCATGAGAATAGCCTTTTGCGGGTTCCTATACTGTAACTGTAGTAAGGAGCCGTATAAGGAGTAGTATTGATGCTTACCTAAGTAAGTAAGCCTCAAAACACAAAAGCTATAGTATAGCGAAGAAACACACCCTAAACTGCATCCCGAAGCCATCCCCGAAGGCCTCAACGGTTTAGGTTTTAGGGTTTAGGGTTTGCCCTCAACACCAAAATGAGGAAGCACTAAACCCTAAACCGTCGAATTCCCAAAACCCTCAACCCATGGAACCACTAAACCCTAAACAATCGAATTCCAAAACCCCCCCGATCCCAAAATGAGGAGCCACTGAAACCTTAACCTTTGAACTCCCACAACTCTCGAAACCCTAAACCCTTTTGAACGAGGTCTCTCTGAAGTGCCTCCAAAACCCTTTTTTTGCACCTAAACCCGTGCCCTGCAGCCAGGAAACAAGCTTGGAAGGGCAGCGAGGTGGTTCATTTCCTAGTTTAGGGTTTAGGGTCTAGGGTTTAGGGTGTTCCCCAGTAGCCCCTTAATAATAAGGGTACCCTTTTTCCTACCATTCGGTTTTAATAAGGGAAGCCTAAAAGAAAAAGGGTAAAAGGGTACTACTGGAGAACCCAGGTTCCATGAAGAGGTACACCAGCTCAGGGTTGCCGTCAAGGGAAGGCGCCTTTTGATTCAAACGCTGAGATTTGAAGACAGGGATTTAGGGTCGAAGTTTCAGTATGGCATTCTACAATATAGGGTTCAAGGTTTGGGTTTAGTTTAGGAGTTGGCTTCCAACTCCGGAGGCTTTGACTTTGCGCTTCCGGCCTCACCCCTTCTGCGCTTCATAGGTTCCCCCCTGGCGCACAGTTTAGGGTATAGCTGCCGACACGGTGCACTAAACCAGGCAGTTGCACCAGACTTACAGGAGTGAGGGTAGGGCATGGGTGAAGGGCGTGGTCCAGCCATTTAAGAGTTTACAAGGAACCTAGACCCCCGAAAGTAGGTAAAGTAACGGCCCAATACGCACAAAAAGTTGATTCTTCTACATACTTTGGGGGTCCAGGGGCTGCTCCAGGCTCGGGAGAGGCTGTAATGATTCGCAAGTGAAGTTGAGGCTCCTGAACCTGAACACACGACCTGAACTGGTAAAGCCCTAAACCCCCGAAAGTAGGTAAAATCATGGCCCAACTGCCCAGCACCTAGAAAAAGGCAACTATTCGGCATACTTTTGGGGTCCAGCTCGCGGGATTGATGACTTTTGGAGTCCATTTGTTTTTAATGTCGGGCTTTTCTCCAGGATTCAGGCTCAGGCGTTGCTTGCCGTAGTTACATAGTCCACCCAGTGTACTACAACAGGCGAGCACTTGCAAGAACAGCCTAGAGTTTAGGGTTTAGGGTTTAGTTCGAGGCTATGTAGAACAGCTCCAACGACTTGCTGACCCCGTAGCGGTTGTGCTTCAATTCCTGCTTCAACCGCGGCACCTAAGCCTGCTCTTGCCCGAGTAAGTTGAGGGTGGTCCCTAATGTAGGAACCTGATTAAGAAACCTTGGGCCTTTATTAGGGGTTCCTTATATGAACCCTACTATCTTTGGAGGTTATAGGCCCAGGGTTTCTTAATCAGGTTCCTACATTAAACTGAAAGTCTTTGAACTTCTAGCTCCAAAGCCCGAAGAGGCATGAACCAGTTTAGGCTTCCTAAGCCCCAAACCCCAAAACCATCAGCCCAACATCCTAGGAACTCTGGGGCTAGTTTCCGCCTCACGCAACTGGTTTTTCTCGAGATTGAGGATCTGAAGCAGCGGATTCTTGCCTCGCTCTCTTGTAGCTTAGGCCCTATAGGGGTGTTCAGCGTTGCAAGGTTCACCAAGCCGACAGGGACCTGCAAACCTCCCCCTGGAAGTCAGCGAAAAAACGCGTATATACCCTATGATGACCATTACCTAGAGGCTCCATAGTAGTTCCTTTTGGGGGTTCATATTCAGAATTCGATAAGGTAGTCCCAAAAAGGAACTACCATGGAGCCTAAGGGTAACCCCTTTTTTGAACCGAGGCTCCGCCGATCACCTGGCCCTAAGGCCCCTAAGACATAAGCCCAAAAGCCCCGTGTGCCGAAGGAGGGTACCCTGAACCCTAAACCCTTCTCTTCCCAGAGACTCCAATATCCCTTAACTAAGGGAATATACCTTAAATTATAGTAGGATCCTGAATGTGATTTAAGGTATATTCCTTAATTAAAGGATATTGGAGTCTCTGGGTTTGTGGCCAGTCCAGATAATCTTCTCTCATACCCCGAAGACTGCGAATTGCAATGTAGGAGTTTGGGTCTAGGATTGTAGGGCTTAGCGGTTAGTTAAGGGTAACGTCGGTGTTGTGTTTGTTGCTTTAAGAGATGTTGTTTACACTTTACCCCTACAGACACCCTTGAGCCCTGACAGCCCTGCCCCAAGGATAAGACAGCTTGACCCTAAGGNAAGGGTAACGTCGGTGTTGTGTTTGTTGCTTTAAGAGATGTTGTTTACACTTTACCCCTACAGACACCCTTGAGCCCTGACAGCCCTGCCCCAAGGATAAGACAGCTTGACCCTAAGGGTCCAAGTACCCAAATAGTAGGGTTTCAAGGTCCAAAAACCATTCAGAGTATGGATTTTGAAACCGAAAACCCTACTATTTGGGTATTTGGACCCTCTGGGTGATCTTGTGGCCCCGGAGCCATTAAATCATAAACTTCGCTTAGCTCAGCGCGAGAATCCCCACCATCCGTATAGCTGCACTCCATGATATAGACGGACGAGCCCTCCGAAAACGGCAATCCGCATGATGCCGGTAAGAGCCATGCAAAGAGGCACCCAAGCACAAAGGGCATCCAAAACCCTCTTACTTGGTACAATATCCCAAACCCTACACCCGAAATCCTAAACTGCGAACCCGAAACGCTGAGAAAGAGGCGTAGGTCCGGGGCCACGGAGATGTTGTTTGAAGCCGCCAGAAGGTCTGTGAGCTTCGGATTCCCTTCTAACCTGGGCTCACGGCTTACTATAGGGGCCTTATAATAGTTAGAATAGGGTTCCTTTTAAAGGGGTCTATATAAGGGCTACGATAAGGGATCTATAAGGGTACTGTAATATAGGAGCCTTACTAATTAGAATAGGGCTGTGGGGCCCATTAGACTATAATCATAAAAAAGGAGTCCCCACAATAGTATTGTTAATTGCTACGGCCCCTATAGTACTCTCAGACACACGAAACAGAAAATCGATCCCGATACGAAGCCATGAACCAAAACCCTAAACTCCAAATACAGCAACAACTTACTTGCCGCGAAATGCCAAGTGACGAGGGCAGTTGCGAGAGATGATTTTTCCTTGTTCCGGGAGAGATCATGGCTTGAAAAACTAGCGAGACTTCCCATAGATACGCCAAAGCAGCATGTCCTATCCTCCCAATTCTGTGAACTTTTTCTCTCGCGAGGGCTTCATCATAGGATCGCTAAACCCTACCTGAAACCATGCCATTGGACCTACTGTCTGGGAGCTCCTTATGATTTCTTTATATAAGCCCTTAAAAAGCTTAAGGTCTATATTTACCCCGAACCCATTTTTGCAAAGTGCTCCACAAACAAGATTGTGAGCTTCGCGTTGGATGACAGGTCCGGCAACTCGTGCAGTCCTGGGCTCTGGCTACGGAACTTAATGTAAGTTACCCTTAACCGGGATCTCTAGTGCATAGTGTGGTTTCCTTGTGATGGTGACTTAGATTACTCCATAGTAGTTCCTTTTTGTGGCTTATATTTAGGATCCTATAAGGTATGGAGCCGAATGGCTACATTCCTTATTTAACAAGAACCCAGACTCGATTCTGTCGCGCGTGGAGCTCCTTCAGATCAACCAACCGGCTCAGCACAGGGAGCTCCTTCAGGTTTACGGTTTAGGGCTTTACGGTTTAGGGTTTAGGGTTAGGATTTAGGAGTTTTTGCCTCTGCACTTGGGCAGGGTGGTATGTCTCACTCCAGAGATATCTCACGCAACTCAACTCTTGAAGCACTCCGCAACACACATTTGCGAGAGAGTGGGCTCAACACATGCTTATGCATATAAGTTTCAGTACCAGCACAGCACACTATCCAAAGGTTTGAGGTTATGATTATTCAGGTTGCAGTGTAATTGAATGCAGCCTCCATCTGGATCTTGGTTGCAAGAAATGAAAAAGCACCCCAGCAACTACGTACATGTACCAATACAAACAGAGGCAACCGGACTCCTCAAGGGCGTTTTTGTCAAGGATCAAAAACTGGAGCGCGACATTGTGAGAAAGGGATGGAAGCCTGGATTCAAAAAAGGGCTATGGGTTTAGTGTGTATAGGGTTTGGGTTTAGGGTTTAGAGGGTACCCTTATCTTGTTATTCAGTTTTAATCACCACGAGACCCCTCACAAAAATAAAGCATACTTCTGGGTTCCTGGAAGCTTCCGGCGCTCTGGGCAACCCTTCAGCGAAAGCACCCCTAGCGATCGCGACTCCCGAAGCATCTCCAGAAGCACCGCCTCGTCCACACATTTGTCGTGCTTCCTCAGATCGCTTAATGTAGGCGCCTTAATCATTAGAATAGGGTTTTGGGGCCCATTATACTGTAGATATAACAAGGAACCCCCAAAAGAGTACAGGTAATTATTCAGGCCTAGGGCACGTCGGCCGGGGTCAGAGATCGGAAGTACCACGCTACGAACAGAAAACCCCACTACCTTTGGAAGTATATTATATTTGGGGTTGTAAAGAGATGATGGTATCCCCCAAAAGGGTTAAAGGTTACCTATCAATTACGAGGTCAAAGGCAAGACTCTCAAAGTAAGCACATTCGCAGGAGCTCCCAGAAAGATCGAAGCGGAAGACACTGCAGTCATCCGCCCAACTCTTGCTCCAACATGAGGATCGCAACCTGGCACCAATAAGTTTCATGTGACCGTCGTTGCTGTTCATGTGCCTGGCATTCCTTTTCTCGCTGACGTTGTTGCTGGCTTTGATAGTGCTGGTGTTGTTGGTGGTTTCGTTGCCGCTGGCATTGTTGCAGTTGCTTGCATTGTAGCTGCTGATGGTGGTGTTGCTTCAGCTCCTGTTCTTGTCACCTTCTTGCTGCTGCTCTGGTTGAAACGTTGTTGTTTCTGTTGTTATTGTTGTTGCTGCTGCTGCTGCTGCTGTTGTCGCTGTCGCTGTCGCTGTGGCTGTTGCTGCTGCTGCAGCTGCAGCTGCTCCTGCTTGCTGTTGCTGTTGCTGTTGCTGCTGCCGCCGCCGTTGCTACCGTTGCCGTTGCCGTTGCTGCCGCTGCTGCGGCGGCTGCTACAGCTCACCGAAAAGCCTATCTAAACCCTGTTCTATGTCGACTGCCCTGGCCTGGCAGTGAGTCCGAGCAGGCCCACGGTAAGTCCAGTGAGTAGGTAGGCCAGCCCAAAGATCCAAGGACCACAAACCCGTCGCCTTTGGTCTATGACTCCTGCTGTAGGGATCTGTACAGGTCCGTGGCTTGGGATCTGCGGCCTAGGGGGTCGTAAAGGGCTTTGGCATTGCAGGTTTGAGGTCCTGCAAGGGCTCGTAAGGAGAGTAGATTTACTCATTTTGCAGTCAACTGGGCTTGTAGGGTTCAAAATGCTTTAGGGTCGAGAGTCCTTTGTTTGTCCAAAACTCGCGCGCATGGTGGAGGTCGACGAACCTGGAATCTGGACAACACAACAGAACATGCAGACAGGCTCTGTCAGGCTACGCTGAGACCCTGAACCGGGTAGGACCCGGAGCCTCGAAACGTCAAACCCCAAGATCCGAAACGGCGTGATGCTTCGTCCACAGCCTACTATCACTACCTCTATTCAAATCCCAAGGGCTAGTATGTATTGACCCCTGACATGCAAGGTAGATGCCAAGGCATCCTGCACCCTAAACTGGCACGGACCATATAGACTAACTCCGACCGCTCCAAACCCGCAGCGGCGGAAGCAACACTCTGACACCTTATAAGTAGAAATCCTAAACCCCAGTGTCGAAGAAAACCCTGGATGCTACTATACCTGGTCCCTAAAAATCCTACCTTCGGGCTCCTTTCTGTGATATCCTGCTAGAAAGTCCTGAAAAGGCAGGTTCTTCAGGGTCCAGGTAGGGTTTAAAGCCCAGGAACTTCACCCACAGAGAGATATAGGGCCAAGCGAGCGAAGCCAGTTGGGTGTTGCTCGTGGGCACAATGCTTCTCCCGGCCAAGAATGCCTGTGCCTATGCACTGTTTGTGTCTGAACGACTTAACTTTTACGCCCTTTCAGGCCATGCACTTGGGGCTTGGGATTAGGGTTTTGTTGAAAGTTTAGTTCAATCTAGTTGCTGTTTGGGGGTTAAGGTTTATGGGGCTTGGGCTTGAGGCTTATAGGGGTTTGTTTGGTGTGCATATGCCGGCGCGGGTACGACTTTACGCCGGTCCAGGAACAGGAGGCCGTCGTCTACCTGGGCTCTTGTCAAGGGATTTAATTATTAAGCTACCATCATAGGGAAACCATATTATTCACTATAGGTCCCCATTATGGCAACTTAAATTAAATCCCTGAGCAAGAACCCAGGCACATTCGCCTGTAGCCATTGAAGGGTGACCTCCACCACCATGCAAGCGGGAAGGAAGGCGCCGAACATGGTATCAATCAGTGCATCAAAGAGGATCAAGAAGAAGGTGTTGTTTTGGACTCCTGTTCAGGGTTTATAGTGTTTATAGGGTCTATAGGGTTTATAGTGTTTATAGGGTCTATAGGGTTTAGGGTTTAACAGGAAGGGCCCCCCCAGACAAGGGCACTACTGAGAAACCCTAAGCCTTGAACTCTGAAGACTCTGAACCCTAAACCCTAAACCCCGAAACCTGGACCTGAAAATTCCCAAACCCCGAAGCTTGAACCCTAAACTCTAATCACCGAAACCTGGGCCTTAAATGCTAAACTTTGAAGGCCCTGAAACCCTGAAGGCCCTAGACCCCAAACCCCCAGACCCCTAATATAGGGTCCTTAATAATAAGAATAGGGTTTGGGGGTATATTATACTATACCCATAATAAGGAACCCTCAGAACCCTATTCTAATTATTAAGGCCCCTACATTAAACCTGAAGCATGGCTCTGGGAGAGAAGTGCAGGATGGGAGTCACCACGGCGTTGAGGCAGATGAGGCTGGAGTAGGCACAAAGCCAACCAGCCGCCTGGCCAATAAAGAGAGCAGGTTTTGGGTTGAAGGCTTCCTTTAAAGGGATCCATAAGGCCATAAGGGCTCCTTAAAGGGATCTAGAAGGGTTCTACAAAGGGGTTTAGGGTTGAAGGGTTGAAGGGTTCAGGGCTTACGGCTTGTAGGGTTTAGGGAGTTTAGGGTTCAAGCGTTTAAGGGATTACGGTTTCGCGGCGGGTTCAGGGTTTAGGAGCAGCCTGCCCAATGAAGAGAAGCCTGACCAAGTTCCTCGTCTGGTTGTAGAGCCTTAGCTGCGCAAACGCAACTCGAAACTGCCAGTATGTCCAGGGGGGTCGGGCCCAAGACCTAGAACCTAAAAGTTCAAGATTCACTACCTCGGCGACGAAGGAGCTGAAGAAGCTCGAAGAAAGCGACCTTGACATGGAAGAGGTGTCCAGTCGCCCTGAAAGCCTCGATCCAAGATATTCTTCTACCCGTTCCATGTTCACTCTCCGGTCCGCAGATGGTGGTCCAAAGCGACCTTGCTGTGAAACCTGCATACAGTTTAGGGTCTATTTGGGCTTTGGGTGTAGGGTTTGTCCGAAGACTAAGACGCAACGCATACGGGAAGGGTCGAAACCCTAAAGCCTAGACCGTAGCTGTACCGTTAAGTTCTTGGGTTTTGCACAACCCAACCTCTCCAAGGACAATCAGACCTGCCTTGCCGGAACCTCCCATCATTGGTAGTCAGCTGTAGACTTTGAACCCTGACTTTCTGCAGAACTCACGATAACTTGAGGTCTTGAACGCTCCTGGAAAGTGTTAAACCTAAACCCACCAAAGGGAATCGGCGCTCACCCACCGAAGGGTTTAGGGTTTAGGGCCCGTAAGCCCTGTGCCGCCTGACAGCATGAGGAACAGCAGCGGGTTGAGTATTGGAAACGATGGCTCAAAGACTTGCAACAATCGCTTGTCCATGGCGACGATAACGTTCCTCGTCCAGGCTCTGGAAAGAAACTACTGCTTGCTGCGAAACCCCAACAGATTCCTGAGTCCTAAACCCACGAAATCATAAACTGGGCCCGAAAAGATAACTTCTCAACGGGATCGAAGTAACAGAGCTGCGATCGAGACGGACCCAAAGAGCGCAAGCCCAGCAAAGATACCGACCGCAAACTTGACGCGCGTGGGCTGTTGGAGGCCGGGTCGGTGTTCCTCCTTGATACGGTTGATGATGTAAATCCTGCCTTACCTTAAGGACCCTAAACTATAGGAATTATAGTATATTCCATATTATGGGTAATGCAGGATTTATATCATCAACCGTAGTGGATAAAAATAACTCGAATAGAGCAAGGCCTAATCTCTCAAGCACAAGCCCTAAGGGTTGAGGCTCTTTGCTTCTTCTTCTTATCATCACTATTACTATTATCATTACTATTACTATTATTATTATTGGTATGATTATCATTACTATTATTATTGTTGTTATTGCTGTTATTGTTACTATTGCTACTATTGTTTGCCTTGTTATTGCTGTTATCATTCTTAGGATACTTCTTCTGATTATGACTATTAATTTAAGTTTTAGTATTAGTATTAGTATTAATGTGATTATACATTATCATGACTATTCGAAATATTCTTCTTATTATGATTATCATTATTATGATTACTTTTATTTCGGTTGTGACTGCTAATATTAAGGCCTCTTGGTTGATCCTTCAGGTTTTAGGGTTTATAGATAAGCCCTTCATTCTCCGCAGCGGGTCGGAGAATTGCAGCCATGACGGGTGGTAGGAAGCGCCATGGCGCTGCATTTCGATGCCAGACATGGCTCTAGTAAGGCGCTGAGCCCTAAACCGAGAGGGATTCAAAAGGAGAGGCGTTAGGGGCTGGGGGCTTCGGGGCTTCAAGAATTTAGGCAGTAAAGGTGCTTGGAAGTTGGAGTCCTTAATTTAATCGCCCCTGTCCTAGGCCGGAATAAACACCGAGCCGGCTACCCCAACACGGTAAAGACTTGGTAGAACTTTAAAGCTACTCTTACAGCCACCCCTAAATGAGGAACCCTTGAAGGAAACCTTAACCGTTGAAAAGCCTCTCTCTCTCTCTGACGGACTCAAGTCACCTGTCAGCCGCGACGCAAAACGCAGCGATTTCGCAGAAAACCTTAAACTTTAAAAACATCAAAAGCAACAACCCAGTAATTGTCTTGAGGCTAAGTCGAGGGATTCTGCTTCTGCTTGCGGAAATACGGTCCAGGCCCAGGGACTGGGATTCGGTGGGGCTATATATCTGGGCCTGAATTTTCCAGATCAAACGAGGGTTTGGGGGGGTATACACAAGTATGATTTACAACAAGCAACCCTAGGGAATACTATTTCTAGCTTCTCACGCTGCTATATTGTACGGTTTAAAGATTTGGGGTGCAAGAGCCACTGGCTCTTGAGGCTTTGGAGCCCGAGAACGCGGGTTGAGGGTGTGGGGTTGGGGGAGCAGGTTCTTTGGGTGTCTTGACGACGGTGTACGGCTGAAGGAGTTTAAGGTGTGCCCTTCAAGAAAGCCGGTTCCCTTCATGCCGCACCTGGAGGCTCCATAGTAGTTCCTTTTTGGGTTCATAAATAGAATAGAATTCTGTAGGGAAATCCCAAAAGGGAACTACTATGGAGCCTATGGCCTATGGGTAAACCCTGCCTAAACCCTAAACCCTAAACCCAGAAAGCCTCGAGAAGCGGCGGGGCCAAGGGAAGCTGAAGCCGCTCTGCGCAGCGCAGCAAAGATGCGATCGCCGCAGGTTGCAAGCTCGCCGTCCCTCCTTCGGAGGCTTCGGAGGCTTCGGGTAATATAGCGGCCTTAATAATTAGGATAGGGTTTTGGGACCCCTAAGACCCTTAAGACCCCTAAACCCAAACCTTTTTTCCCCTAATAAGTCCTTTCAACACCAGCTCCGCCAGTTTGTGGCTGACTGCCTTCTCTTGGTCTGTGGCCTGGACGAAGATGGACGGTTTAGGGGTTTTGGGGGTTTAGGCTTATAGGGGTTCAGTTAGGGTTTAGGGATGGCCTCCGGGTGTTCAAAACTTTTTTCTCCGGAAAAATGGACGAACCTTCCTAAGTCTTTCGCCCGAAATCTTAAGCTCTGAACCCCGAAGCATCCTAAAGCCTGGAGTATTTGGGCCTTGCGGGGGGGTCTTCAGGACCCTGGAAGCAGATCCAAGCTGGATTTTGGAGTATGTCTGATGCAAGCTTCGGTTGGGGCTTTGCGGGACAAGATCGCGAGTTTTTTGGAGCTCCAACAAGATCACGAATTTTCGAGGCTCCCTAGAGAATTGGGGCGAACGGCGATTCCAGAGTTCGCATTGTGAACTTTGGGGGAATTCAATCTGGCCCTGTCTCAACATGTGCTCTTGGGAGAAGTACCTACAATGTCCGTCGTAGTTCCTTTTGGGTTTGAGCATTTGGATTTCTAGGAGCCTATAAGGCAACCCCAAAAATGAACTACCATGGAGACTATACGTAGGCTTTTCCAGTCCGTGGTCGGGATAGTACTAAGAATTAAAACTCCTATTCCTTCTTGGGTTTAAGTACCCATAAAAAATTATAGATATATATATTTATATACCGGTATCCAACTATGACAATGTGTTCTTCCTCTTTCTGCAAGGCAGTTCAGGGTTTATACTTCCCTGCAACGCGAAGTGGGCCCATCACCCTCAACTGCCCCTAAACCCTTCCTCCCAACCCTCAAAAAGTTGCCATGATCACGGGACTTCGTCAGCAGGATTACCGTCGAGATAACTGCGCTCATCAGTACATACAACCCTAATGAAGATCATTCTTCTTCACAAAAACCAAAAAGAAAATGAAACCCTAAAACATACATGCAAAGATCATACTACTTCAAATCTTTTGCAAGGGCATTGCCGAACTTGATGAAGAGTACTGAACCCTAAAGTATTATATAGGGTGTTATGACAGTTATAGGAACAGATCTAAGTCTTGGGGGTCGTGGTGCTTTGGGATTTTTTGAAAGATTTGCTGTTTTCCGGATTTGTGGCTTCAAGGGTTCGGTCTACAATACAGTAGCCTTCCGAAGCTGCGCAGGGTGTTGAGTGAGGCTATAGGCTTATTTCACATTATTGTTGCCCTGAGTGACTCCTGAGTGGCACAATACTCTTTGTGGAAACTGTGCCTAATTAGCTAGGGCATGAGGTTGAACTGCTAAACTGAGCTCAACTACATCTGAACTGCGCTTTCGGCCCCAAGAATGCCCAGGCGATTTCTAGACCCTCAAAGTGTTTGTCAAAAGGTATTGGTCCTCTCTGTACGTTGAGGCTCTTGGTTCACTACAAAGGTCTGAAGGCGTAGGCATATCATACCATAAGGTTCCCTGGGGTTTGTACAGTAAAGATCACCCCAAACCCTAGTCTAGGTCTTCTGGCTTCCATAGTAAAAATGACACGCCTCCGCTGCTAGACTGTGGGCAAAAGCCGTCATCAGAGTCGCTGCAGCTGTGCTGTCCTGCGGGGAATTTCTGAGGCTTTGGGAATTCGGCATGCAACGTTCTCCTGATCATATGCGTTTATAGTGTCATTGATTATCCGCGCAATCATGATGAACTCATTTCCTCTCCTCTACCCGGAACATCATGCGACCGTGAACCCTTCCAGAACATAACACGCAGCCCGTACACGAAACAGCCGTTGAGCTTGCCGGCAACTATAACCCGACAAGACTGATGTTGTAGCCTGCTCTCGCTGTGATGGCACTTGGTCTTTCCAACCTCCCAGGAAAACGCAAAGCTCCAAACCCGACTAAGCCGTAACACCATGAAGCCCGAAAGCCATCCATCCCTATACAGCCATAAAGGGCTTCTAACGGGAACGCTAACCCGTTACGGTTACAGAACCTTTCATATACAACCTTGTACACGTACATGCATACATACCCCTAAGGGTCCAAGTACCCAAATAGTAGGGCTTCAGGGTCCAAAAACCATTCAGAGTATGGATTTTGGAACCGAAAACCCTACTATTTGGGTATTTGGACCCTCTGGGTACATACCCTAAACCCTAAACCGAAGCCCTCTGAAGCCGTCAACGGAAGCCCGAAGTGGGCCTTGGCCAAGAGGACCCGCTCGGCCAGGGACGGGAGGAGCCTTGGCTAAGAGTTCAGAGGGTTTAGGCTTTAACGGTTTAGGGCTTTAAGGGTTTAGGGTTTAGGATGGTTTAGGGTTTTAGGGTTTAGGGTTTAGGATGGTCCAGGGTTTAGGGCTTAAGATTATTGTAATGACCCCTTCTCCGCATTCCGAACGGGTTTAAGGCTGGTATTTTTCCGTTTGTTTTTGTTTGTTGAAAGCTTCACTTTCTGCTGCTGTGACAGTCGAAAACGCCACATGGGCTGGGCCGACAAGATTTAGAGTTTGTACAGGGCAGCTTAGGGTTGTGGCTTATAAGGTTGTCAGTATTCCCTTCAAACATCCTAGCCGGCTCTTGTGGGACATGAATGGTTCGGCTGAATCTACACCGACATGTAGCTTAAACCCTTTACCCTGAACCCCCAAAACCGCAAACCCGAAACCCTACATCAGGGAGCTCCATGCCTTAACAACTTCAGCCCTCGGCACGTCCGAACGTCGCATCTGGCAGCACCGAGGCGGCTTGCAGCGTAGGTCAGGCGTGCTTCCTCGGTCTCCCACCCTGAACCGTGCGACAGTTCGAGCTCCGTGATTGAGGTTTCGGGTTTTGGAGTTTGCAAAAGGTTCCGGATGCAGGGATAAAGATGCAAGCGCTGGGGTTTTGGGATGTTTTGGGCCTGGAGAAATCAAAAATCACAGATGAAAAGAGGCATTGGGCCCTGGGTACGACCATACCAGAGTTTCGCAACGCAAAGGACGCAAACATGAACCCTGAATGATAAGGACCTCTTACATAGGTGCTTCATTCTACGGCTTCCACAACACAAAACCACTGACAAAGCCCTCTGAAACGTTTATGTCCCCAATTTCACCTTGCTAAAACCATGCGCTTAGGTTTCTGTTGAACGACCCCTCGCTGGGAGTCTGAAAATGGAGATTCCACTGGACGTTTGGGCAAGCAGTAGGCTTATCTTCGAAAACCTTACGAGCTGTTCACTCACATCACGACTCTCTTTGGATCACTCAGACATTGACATTCTTGCACTTAGGTTTATGGGCATTTATGGGTACGACTTTCGCTCGACACTTTTGATCTCTGAAGAATTCGATTCATCTGAGAATTCGCTTCGGATTTAGGGTTAGGCTTCGGGGAGAGATTGGAGGGGCCTGGGGATTTGGCATTTGGTGTTCACAACCCCCATCGTCCTGCTCATGCCGGCTGAGGGGTTGTTTTACATTGGCTAGGGTTCCTGACGAGGCTCTGCACAAACATCATGCTGCAGGCAAGCACTTTAAGAACATTGGAACCGTTTTCCAGAGCTTTAGAAGAGCCCCGACATAGCTTTCACACACAATCTGTCAAAACAGTGAGAAGCCTGGCCCAGAAACAGTCGCCTTCATTTTGCACAGGTGTGACATGCAGAGCCTGCAGCGTCCAAATTCGAAGCCCTGACCCCTCAATTACCCTCAACTTCCCAAACCCTAAACTCTCAATTTTCCAAACCCTAAGCCGTAGAAATCTTCGACTGCACATCGCCGGGAGTCGTGGTTTAAGTCGGCAAACTGCCGACGTTGAAGTTCGCCTTCCACGCCAGGGTCAGGGCTTGGAAGGCTGGATTCTTCATGGGCTCCTTCAAAGGGATCCATAAGGGCTCCTTACAGGGATCTATAAGGGTTCAGGGGTTTTAGGGTTTAGGGTGCAGGGATCATGTCGCCAGGTTTCAAGACACCTACCAGAGAGCCCAATACACCTGAATTCAAGGAAATAGTCTGAATCAGGACATGTCCTTTGTGATTTAAGTTACACATATCTACACATTCCTGAACTGTGGGCAACTGTGGGCCATTGGGCTCTCTGAGTCAAGACTTTCGGATTCATCGGGCTTGATTGAAATTGTGCTGAAGGGAGTTGTGAGGGTTGGGGGCTTTGTCTTTACAGGGGTGAAGACTTCATTTTTCAGGGATTCGAAGTTTGGGCGCGTGGGGTCCCTGGTACAGACTGTGGGTTTTGGGCACGGCCGCAATGTCGACTCCTGTTTCTAGTAGGTTTACGGAACTCACCCCTAAGTCCCAAACTCCGAACTCCCTTAACCTGAAACACCTAAACCCTCCTGAATCCTATAACAAGCAGCAAAAGCCTAAACTCCTATAAACCCAGTAGCCCAAGACCCCATAGAACCTTTCTAAACCCCTATATATAAACCCTACGAACCGTGACCTTACACTCTCGTCTGCCCCAACTCTGCCCAAGAGTCGCCTAAGAAGGCAGTGGCCAGGACGGGCGCTCCGGGGGCGCCCTGACGGCGGGTCAGGTAAGCACCTCGTGGACGTTACAGGGGCTAGACGTGTAGGGTTTAGGGTTTAGGGTTCAAGGTGACGGGGGTTATAGTCCATAGTTCATTGCCAAGGGTTTAGGGCTTAGAGTGTGGGACTATGGACTATGGTGGAAGGTTTTGCATGTCGGGGTTATACAGAGCTGGGAGGCTACAGGGCCCCGCTAGGTTTGGGGGTTTCAGGCTTGAGGCTTTATGGGTTATTTTTCCCTTGGGTTTAGGGTTTAGGGTAGGCTTTATGGGTTATAGGGCTTTGGGTTATTGGATTTTGGGTCTGGGATTGCGGGACTGTCTGGAGCTTATTTTAGGGCCCAGGGCGGCAACATTGAGGGCAAAAGCGAAGCACCGACACACACACACACACACTCGAAGGTGATATCGTAAGCTCGAAACTCACATAACCTGGGCTTGAGCTTGACGGCAGGGCGAACTTTTGCACAAATCACCACGGGCCTCTTCTAGTGGTGTGAGCTGAAGGGGTTATTTACTATCGAACTCTGCGGGCTAAGCAGCGCAGAAGGTTCAGGGCTTCCAGGGAGAGAAATGCCCAAACAACTTTGGACAAAACAACTGATGCAGTATCTTGCCCTCACTCTTTGAAAGCATCGCCCACCGACTGCAGACAGCAAAGCTGAATTTTCGCACATCAGCTAGAACCCTGTGGACAATCTTTTGTCACGATTTCCGGCCTCGCCTCTGACCAGAACTCTCTCTCCCAGTTGCACTACGCTACCTCTGCCAGGTTGCTTATTATACCCGTGAGATGTATATTGGAACATACACACGCAACACGTCATTGCATCTTTTCTTTGAGTGCAACTGAATGTATGTCTACAAGGGACTAAATACATGCCAGAAGTCTCAGGTAATAATACTAACAGCAATAACAATAACAACACCAGTAATAATAATCATAATCATAACAACAACAATTATAGTACTAGTACTACTACTAGTACTAAAGCAATGATAACACGAGCTTTAGCAAAAAAGTGACAACACTTATTATGATGATTTCTGAAGATCCGCATCTCGGCAGGGCGTCTGTATGAGCCTCTACGACGGCTTCAGGTACACAACTTTGTTGCACGCGGGGCTAATTTGGGGCTGACGTTCAAGGCAGCTAGATCCAAACTGGCCGGGGGGCGCAGATGAGCGAAATCGCCCAGATCGACGGAAGGGATCAATCGCAAGGCCTGGACAGCCAAATTGTGTTCCAACTCTATACTGGGCCCGAACCACTACGAAGCACGGGTTTCGGCTTGTACTACACCTATATACGGCCCGAACCACTACCCTGCACGGTTTTCCGGCTCTTACTAAACCCATCATACTGAGCCATACTGCCCAAACCCCAAAAGAGTTTTGCTCGAGGATGGCTCATCGCATCCCCTCCAGGCGTGCGCTTGGAGCGGATTAGGATGGAATGGCTTTTTTGGATGGCTCCTCCACCGTGATAAGTCAGGCCCTGGACAAGTGCTTGCAGCACGGAGTCTACTACGTCTGCGCAACTGTGCGCAATCGTTGTTGTCTGCTGCTCGTACCGACGGAGATTTCAACATGTGGACGGCGACTGGCAACGCGAGGCCATCAAGACCCGGTTTCAGAAGAATTCCGCTAACTCGTGAAGCCTGTAGCAGAAGAAGCCGAAGTCCAAAAATCAGTAAACGCTAATCACACCCCAAAATCCTAAAACCTATCAGCCCTAAAGCCCTTGAATCCTTCCGAGCTCCGATGCCCAAAGGCTCGGAACCCCCCCAAGTGGCCAAACCGCCCAAAGGCTGCTACCTCCCCCCGGGATGAGCTAGCAACCCTTACACAAACCATCGCAAAACGTGTAGTCAAAACGTGTATAGAAACACTAAACATGCCTAAACCCAAAGAGGTTGCTTTTTTCTCCGGCCTGCAGCAACTTGGGCGTCTGAGATGCGGGGCAGCCGAGGCTCCTTATCTTGCAAGAGCCTTGAAGTCTTAAAGGGTCTAATGTGGGAACCTGACGGGCCTTTATCAGGGGTCCTTATATGAATCCCACTATTCTGGGGTTATAGCTTAATATAGTAGGATTCAGGATTCATATAAAATATGAATCCTACTATTTTGGGGTTATCGGCCCAGCGTTTCTACATTGGGGTTTTCGTGTCCAGGGGGCCTTGGGCTTTCGAGTTCACGGCATGCAAGCCTGTCTGGTCTTATGATTAGGCCGGCTAAGGCTAAGGGGTTAGATTTTAAGGATAAAGGGTTGTGTAGGACTAAGGGAATCGGGTTTCAGACTTGGCAGATGGGTTTAGAGTTTAGGTTTTTCTATGCCGGGCAAGCCAGGGTAAGGATGCATGAGTTTGGGGTTGTATAAGGGTACAATAAGCGTTCTAGAAGGGAGAGTACTGATTAATAAAAGGGCTCTTTGGGGGGTCTATAGTTCCAGACGGGTACCATGAGGGGGATTGGTCTGGGAATTTGCGGAGGTGCCAAGGCCCGGGTGTAACCGCAGGGTTCAAGTACTTGAAGGGACAGCGTCTAGCATCCAAGGTTGGTACCTTTCACGTCGTTCCCACAATCCTGAGCTGTCAAGGCTCCAAGTATACAGATGGCACTTACCTGGGACCCAAAGTCTAGAAGCTGCTCTTGCTTTGCAGTATTTGGGAGCCTTAGCGGAGTAGGAAGTCCAACCATTAATCCCTTCTCAGAGGCTCAGGAGACTTGCGGCCTAGGAAAAAACGCGGGGCTACGGTTCTGACAACATCGTACAACGCAGTTTCCACCTGCCGCGTTCAAGCAGCCTCACAGAGCTTACTTTGGGAGCATTGGCATTTACGCTCAGGATTGTTGAAACTTGGGTCTTAAAGGGTACTCAAACCCCTCGGGCACACTGCCCGAAACCCGAGAGCCAGATAGACCAAAAGTGTGGTCACCACAGAACCAGGAGCTCAACTTCACATCTCAGGTCTCGGGTTTAGGGTTTCTTATAACCTGCTTCCGATGCCCCCTGATCCTCCCGACAGGTTTTTGCATCCCATCCGGTCCTGGAAACCATGGCCACCACAGGCCAGAGCGCAGCTCATGGCATGACCGCTCTGGAAACCTACATTACAGCTTACAGGGGTTTTATTTTTTGCACAAGCAGTATTTGTATTGGTATAAGACCCCACTACACATTACAGTTTAGGATTGAGGAAATATGTCTTGTAGAAATATAAGACCCCTGCAGCAAACCGTCTGACTCGGAGCCTGTAAACTCCTACTAACAACCCCATTCAAGACCCTTGTACGGAAGGATTCCGGGCATGCTCGGTCAGACCCTGTTGAACCCTACAGCCGGAATGTTCCCATGAACTCTTTCAGACAGTTCTCCTTCACCGACTGTTTGCTTGGTGCTCCTAAGTGGGTAACAACTGAAGATGCGACCTGGCAAGGTCTAATTTTGTCCGCCCTCATCTCGGACCATCCGCGAAACAAATTCTCTCTCTCTCTCTCTCTTGGACCTGTCTACAAGAAAACATTTTCAACTGCCCTGTAAAGCCTTCTTCTAATCCCCAGTAACAAACTTGGGAACCGGCGAGCATTGAATCTAGTAGACTAGTAGAACTGACTTCTTGCTGCAAGCTTCTGTTGGGACGGTGTAAGGGTCGCGGTGTGAAGCCGTAGATCAGGCTCCATTTCGGCATCTTCGTCGTGATAGGGCTTTCTGAAGATAGGCACCTTACAGCGCCACCTGCCTCATTTTGCATTAGCACTCTTACTGTTGATGGACAAAATCCTGCATTACCCATTATAAGGAATATACCATAATTCCCATAGTTTAGGGTCCTTAGGGTCATGCAGGATTTTGTCCATCAGCCGTATGGAAGGACTGGAGTCTCCCTGAACCAGAAGGGTCTTTGGAGAGCTGTGGGAATCCTCATCACTGAGGCAAGAAACAGCCCCGGTTTCACCGTCCTGCGGCTTAGGGTTTACATCGCCCTAAACCCCTAAACTCCTAAAACCTTAAACTTAAAACCCTAAACCGCGTTAGGTTTACGCTTGAGAGTTGCATGGTCACGCTCATGCGGGCATCGAAAGGGAGGCAAGGGGAGTCTGTCTCCAGATGTCAACGACCCACCCCCTGATGTAGACCACAAGGGTTTAGGGTTTAGAGTTTAGGGAATAGGGTTTAGGACCACAAGAGCCTCGAAACTCCAGGCCATCATTGCACACAAACCATCAGGGCACAAGATAGTCAGAGAATGTGCTCCGGCGTTTCTTGTGTAGCAACAGTAGTCGAACCGAACATATGCTACACGGGCAGCTGCTACTGGGGTCTGAATAACTAGAGAGTGATACCACTCTTCACAATCACTGCATGATGATGTTGCCACTCCCAAATCCCAAAATAGTATTCCCAATCGTAAGGCCCTATATCAAGCCTGAGACACTTATATCTATATGTATATGGATATATATATATATTTATTTATTTATTTATTTATATATATAGAGAGAGAGACATGCATCTACATACTTGCATGCATACGTACATGCAGGCATACACTTCACTCCACTCCACTCCATTAGCACATCTCTCTCTCTCTCTCGCTCTATATGTATGTATGGAGAGGACGGCTCAGATGTGGACATACAGGCCATCATCATGAGGGCAAAGACCACGCCGTGGGGTGGAGTCCTTGTTGTGCAGGGTTCGTGAACTCTCGTCGGGTTTCTCCCTGAAAGCAGCAAAATCCTCACGACCCTAAACCTAAAATGGACTTGGGTTTACTTAGACCCCAACCACCCTCTAATATACTCGAAATACTTACAATTAAGGACCATAAGGGCTCCATTAAAGGGCCATTGGGGGGTCCTGGTAGGGGTTTGACGCTGAGGTTTCGGGCTCGGGCCCAACACGAGGAAATACAATCAAAGGGCAAAAGGAGGGACCCTTATTAGGGATCCCTACCCTATAAAGGGCTATATATTGGGTATATAATTTCTGCATAAAGGATATATACCTAGGGGTCCTCATTAAGGGTCCCTCCTTTTATCCTTGGATACAAATTCTTGTTTGCTGAAGGTTCTTCATAGCCCGTTTGGCGATCAGAAGCGAAGGCTATGTTTAACGACTCAAACTGCCTGGGACCGCAGATGTTGCAGAAAACTCCGTGCTAGGAAAGCTCAGCCGTTAAGCCATGCTAAGCCCTAAACCCTAATCGCCTTGAAGCCCTAAACCCTAAACCCTAATCTCGCTTTGAACCCTAAACCTTGGACCCTAAGTCTACCTAGAGGCGCCATAGTAATTCCTTTTTGGGGTTCATATTTAGGATCCTACAGTATAAGGTAATCCCAAAATAGGAACTACTATGGAGCCTTAGCATAAGCCGAGCATCTCGGTGCGTGTCTCCAGCGAGGGAGTCCAGTTAAAGACGAAGGCATACATGGCTCCTGGCATGCAACTAGGATCCCCAGTAACCTATCTCTCTCTCTCTATATATATATACATATTTAAACAAACAATAAAAATATATATATATATATATGAATGAAAGGGCTTCCGTTTTGGTATCGAGCAGTAGATGTGTATGGAACCTGAAACCGCAGAAATGGAAAAAGGGCCCATTGGGAGGCCGAGACAAGACTTCACTGAGTTCTAGACAACCACAAACCAAATAGACATGCCACCAGGTGTAATGAAACTCTTGATTCATGTGACATGGCACGGCATCTCAACTCCAACAACCCGGAAAATTGAAAGCTCCAGTCTTGCTATGGCCCAAGACCAAGAATGCAGCCCTGACGCAGCAGTACTCCCATTGACTCAGAAAGCTAATCTTCATCGTTAATGCCCCTCCGAACTCCACGCAGCCGTGCACCTCTAAACTGGTAATCAGGATTAGAACTTGGTGAGACATGCATGGTTGCTTTAATGGTCTGCCGGTTGGAGGCTAAATCAGGGTCCATGTAAGCAAAGCAGCGTCAATCCACCTTGACAATGGTACCTCGACCCGGAAAGTAGCCCTGAGGAAGGTGCCTTCATCCCATCTAATCTGGATCTCAAACCCTCAACACCAAACCCAAATCCCATTCCACCCTTCCTGCTTGGTAGTTTCAGATTAGGCCCTAATTAGTAGCATCCTTCGAAGTCAGAACCCCGAACTAAGACACGCCCCTTCATTCGCCTTCGAAGCAAGAGATCACCACGGCAAGGAGGAAGAGAGGCTTGTCCATCAGAAGAGCAGAAGCTGCCTGGTATGTCTTGAAAGGAGGCGGTCCTCAATGTAATTTGCCTATACTATACCCAAGAGCCGTGTTGTCTGGCGGTGAGGCTGCAAGTTGCCTGCAGGATTCAGAGTTTCGGGCTTCGGGCGTAGATGTCTCTTAGATCTCGGGCTTTGGAAGCTTGGAGACTTGGAGTGTGCAGGGGTCGCAGGCTCAGAAGTTTAAAAGTTCTATTAAGGGGCATTGGTGTGGCACAGAGGAGCTGCTCTTTTGCCTGGCCTGCTGCTGTTGGGTTAAGGGGTTTTGCTCCTCGGACCCAGGTACAGTATCTTGACTCGAGTCCATGGCCACGAGACATCCACAACTCCTTCTGCGCCTTCTCTTGGTCTCTAAACCGGTGATTTCTACAACAAGCTCGCACTAAGGTGCACATCCTAGGCTCTTTGGGTATTTCAAAACCGCACCCTAACTGCTAATACCCCGTCCCCGGCCGGCCGGAGACCCCACCTCCTTCCAGGATTGCCAAACGCCTGGCACGAAGCTTTGGCTTTTGCCCTTGGGATATGGGTGCCTTCTGGGGAGTCCTTACACTTTTCAGGTACTCGCAAGGTTACAACCTCCGTGCTTGTGCCCTTTTCCAGCACGGACTGAGGTGCCGGCCAGCGCCCACGGAACTCGCAGCCCCGTTTACGGCACGTTGCTTATACACTTTTTGCTGCAGGCTTGCACGCAAGGACGCCTGGTAGTTTGCCGCTCTTCGTGCTTATACCCTAAGCCCTAAGCCCCTAAACCCTAAACCCCTAGACCCCTAAACCCTAAACCCTAAGGCCCAGGTGGAGCCGATAGCACTGCGTTCTGCATAGGGCCAGGGAACCTGAATAATTAGAGGCGATACCTGGGCCCCAAAGAACCTATCTTTTTAGTGTTCCTGATTTTGATTTCCTTATATATGTCCTTGAAAAGGTAGCTTGTTTTAGCTGGGGTTAAGATAGGGCTTGCGATGTCTTCATACTGCAAGCACAAAAGGGAAGCCTACGGCACAGATTCGCTACTTGTTCTAGCCCCTCTTTTGGCTAGACTTTAGGGTTTGGGTTTTGAGTTCAGAGCTGTCAGCACTGTGAGTGACGTAAGGCTCTCGGCCTTATTTGAAAGCACTGCGCGCTGAGATTCCTGAGTTGAACTGTTGAACAAGCAGTAGCAAGCAAGGTTCGAAGAGGCGGAGGTGTATGTAGTGTTGTTGGGTTTCAGTGCCCGAGAAGCTCACCTGTATATCGTGGGTTACTATACTTCAGTTTTGCTAAGACAACTTCTAGGGCCGTTTGCTGCTGAGGCTGTCCAGCGAACGGCTGCAGAGCCGTTCACTACTATGGTTGACGACTCTCACTGCGCAAAAAGAACATGTATAACAACCCCATTCCCTTCTTGTACTACCCGAACAAACTTCGCAGCATGAGTGAGTGAGCGAGCTTCGAGAGGGAGATACTGGGTTACTGGCAGGCGACAGGGACCGAAGTGTGAACCCTGCACCTCGAACCCAGAACTTACAAACCCATAAACCTAAACCCAAAAGACCTAAATCTCCATGTGTCACCTGAAGCTGTGCGGAAACAGGAGGGGCTTTTAGTGCTTAGTGTTGTGAAACAACACCAAGTAAACCTTGAACCGCAGCCGATCCCCTACACCCTACCTTAACCCCAAACAACCTACCTTGTTATAAGGAGTTCTCGGATAAGGAAACCCTCATAAGGAACCCGGGTCCAGAAAGGAAACCCTACAAGGAACCCTAAAACGGTAGGTTGTTTAGTAGGTCCAGGCAGGCAGAACGTGCAACCCTAAACTTCCTAAACCCTAAACCCTAAACTTCCTAAACCCTAAACCCTGAACCCTAAACCTTGAACCCTAACCCTAAACCCTAAACCCTAAACCCTAACCCTAAACCCTAAACCCTAACCCTAACCCGAAACCCTAAACCCTAACCCTAAACCTTTGCCACGGAAGCTTCCGGCCTTCAGAGGATCGCGAGTCCTCAGCTGAGCTGGCATAGGCTCCAAGCGACAGACTTAGGGGCTGAGCTCTCTAGCCCAAAAAAAGGGGGTTTAGGATCCTTAAGGGCTTTCTTTAAGGGATCTATGAAAGACTTACCCTGGGCATCAACATAGTCCAAAAGCCTGATATAGTATGGTCTTTTCAATATATGAGTCCTTAGATTCCTAGGGTCTATAGGGGCTGAGCACCCTTTTTTGGCCAAAAAAGGGGAGTTTAGGATCCTTAAGGGCTTTCCTTAAGGGATCTATAAGGGTTCCTTCAAGGGGGTTTGGGGTTTAGGGCTAACCTTGTCAACTATGGTAGGATCATATAAACCCCAAAAGGCTAAAGGTTACCCCGAAACCCTTATAGTATAATACCCTTATAGTACCCTTATAGACCCCTTAAAGGAACCCCTTGTTATAGTATCCGAAATAAACCCGAAAAGGTTGAAAACCACCTACTCAGCTTCTAAGAAGAGGTGGCGCAGCAAGGGCTTACCCATAGGCACCATAGTAGTTCCTTTTTGGGATTACCTTGTAGGATTCTATATATGAAGCCCCAAAAGGAACTACTATGTCGCCTCTGGGTAAAGGCTTCGGGACAAGCTTGACGTTTCGCGTTGGAGATAGAGGGGTGGAAAAGTGTAGACGTAGGGATGTGCGATGTAACCCTAAACCCTAAACTCCAACCCGGCAAGCCCTAGCCAAATTATAAACCCAAAAATCCTGAATCCAAATCCTTATCTCCCTAAACCCTAAAGCCATAAACCCAACCAGAAAGCATGCAAAGCCGCATCAGCCGCTGGGATCCCAGCCGGAGCATCTGAGAGGCCGTAGTTTTCCTCCCAGACCTGGGAAACGGCGTTGTTTTTTAGAGGGACCAGGCGAGGCATGTGGTCCAAGGTCTGATGACTTCGTGAAACACGCTACTGAGAGCCTGACGATCGAAACAAACGCAGGGCCCTACAAGATAACAACCTGCCAAAAAGTGCAACGAGATGCTCTCACAGAGATCTCATGTGGACAAGATTGGGGTTTAGGTTAGGCCCTGCTTTGGGGGCCTGATAATTCGTGGGATGGGGTTTGGGGGGTTTTGGGGGGGAATCGTAATGTGTCTCACTGGGTGATCCAGCCGCAAGCCCATGTAGCAAATCATACCCCCTTCTTGTGGACCCCTATTCCCAAGCTCGCATTGCATACCTTGGTTCTGCCATGGTCTCAATATAGTAAGAGGGTCCATATACACCCCTATTATGGAATTAGGGTCCCAAAACCATAGTAGGGACGGTCTTTTGGGACCTAATTCCATAATGATAGTGTATTTGGACCCTTTGGGATAGTAAGGAAAACTCTCCGGTCGCAAGGGAAGTCCCAAGTACAACCTCCGGCCTCTGAGCCGAGTCGGGATTCAGGGTTTACCTAGACCCCTGAAAACCTTCCTTTTCAGGGCTCTTTATTATGATGTCTTTGTATAAGTCCCTAAAAAACGTAGGTTATTTGGGGTTAAGGTAGGGCTTACTCGAGGCCTTACTACTCAAACCGTCAATTGCACAATGGCTTTGAGCATCATTCCACAAGTCCGAAGACAACCTTGGTGTCATGAGCCAGGGTCAGGGTTTGGGGTTTAGGGTACCCCAGCAGATATCGAAAGGCGAGGCCGCCACAAGTCCAATCACGAAGAGGGCAAAGACCAGGACGCAGGCCTCTCTCTGGGGTTGAGCGCTTTAGGTTGTTGACACTCGCACTCGGACAAAGCATGGCAAGGTCCGCAGCGATACTGGGTCAGATGCGGTAACTACCGTTTTAGGGTTTTGGGTTCTCTTCATCGACAAATTTTCTTGGCCAGCTCTGCAAGTGAGCACGTGCAGGCTTACGGTTGTAGAACCCGTGCGTAACCCTCTAAAGCTCTCAAGGAACCCTGCTTTTGCTTTCATAATTAGAGCACGGTTTTGGGGTTTAACATGATACTCTAGTAATACCAAAAACAGTAGTCAGCATAAGAACAATACTGAGACCAGTTTGTTGCTTGCTTTTCTTTTCTGTTGGAGGGGAGCGAGTGGGAAAGGACCCCACGAAGTACAGTTGGTGATTCTTCCTCAGCCAGAAACCCTAAAGCCAGAAATCCGTTTACATCAAGCCCTAAACCCTTAAGCCCTACACCCAAAATCCTAGAGCTCTTTAGTTGTATATAGTTTATGGAATGCACATTCGAGTGAAAACTGTGCTTTGGCCTGGGATTCACACCGACGACAATAATGATCAGAGTGATCGTGGCGATGCAACTGCCAATCTGAGACATGCCTCCTAAGACCATTACTGCAATGCTTATGTCGATCGGGAAGAGATAGATGCCGAAGGATCTGGAGAGGGATTCGGGCTCGACGAAGCTAGCTCAGGGCAGCTACATTTAGAATTTTAGAACTACTTAGGACCCTTGATTATGGTACTTATAAACATACCTACTACTAAGTCCGATGCTCCTTTCACGACATGCCTTGTTTGGAGTTAAGCGAAAGACCCTACATTCAAACAAAACCGGAACTTCGGGCTCGAGCATCGGATGAAGCATTCGCATGCCCGGCTCTGCAGGCGCTGTCTGCAAAAAACAAGGTGTAGAGCTTAGAGTTAACAGTAGTTTAAAGGAAATCATGAGGTTTCTGTTTAAGAGCACTGCTGGCTAACAGCTTACTAGTGGATCCTAGGATTTAAGGCTATGTCTCGAGTCTCACATGGATCCAAGAACTTCCGAAGCCAAAGCGGCAGAGAGGTCGAAGGGCACAATGTTTCCGCCGGAATACCTCAAGGGTGTCGCGCATGAGATGGGCTTTTGCAGACGTGAAAACTTGGCGATGCACGCTGTTGACTGCAAGGTTCGCTACAGTACCGTGCTCCAACATCTTGAGATACCCCGACTGCTCACAATTTTGAAACATTACCTGGGAATTGCTCTTGTCTGGGGAAGCGTTTTTGTCAGGACTTGTGCGGTTTGTGGTGCAGAGCTGAGGAGTTGAGGACAGCGTACCGTCCAAGTTTCTGCTGCTCTTTGCCGCAAATGCGACTGCTGCTCGTAGTACGCGGCAAACTGTCTTTAAGCCATGCTAAACCCAACCGACATTCCAAAAAGAAGCCCGAAGGAATGGTATTACTACCTACTCAAGCTTCTATACTGTGTATTATTAGGCGTGTCGCAGCCGAAACAAAGAGCCCGACACTCCACACGCACACCCTAGGATGTTCGTTCTGCAGGCCAGGGTTTGGGTTTCGGGACGCCGACGTCCCAACCCTGCTTACTTCAGGATGGAAGAGTTCGGGGGTTCTAGATCCTCGTGGTTTTTGCTGCCATGAACCGAAATCTGGTAGAGCGCTTCTTGTTTTAGTCATGACCCCGAATCGACTCCAATATCCCTTAGTTAAGGAAGATGCCTTAAACTTCCCTGGCATAATTTAAGGCATATTCCGAAATTCATGGATTTTGGAAGGTCTGCCCCAGGGCTTCGGAGAAGGGCCGAGCATCCTGCTCGGTTTTTCGGGGTTCGGATTCTTAGTTGGGAAGACCTCGTGGAGTAGCGGTCCATTCAACTCCTAAACTCAACCCGAGACCCCAGAAGGAGCCGTGGTTGCGGTGAACATGTCGCAAGGGCAGTTGTGAGTGAAGACATCTAGGAAGAAAGTTAAGTTCGCCTTCCGATTCTCTAAGCCTGGCCAAGATCGACTGAAAGAAAGAAATTAATCACCCTTGACCCTAAGCACACTCTAAACCCAAATCTCCAAAGGCTATAGCCCTATGTTCTATTAGAGCACCAAATCCCCCAGACCCTTGCCCTACACCCGGCAGACTAAAGAGCGAACGGGGGTCCCAAAGCCGGAACTCAAAAAGGAACACCAAAAAGTAAGTGGGGCTCAGCCCTCTGTCAGGAACTCCAAAATAAACCCTAAACCCTAAACCCGTTAGAAGGATAAATGACTCCTGAAGCTCTGAGTCCGTTATCAGGAACCCCCCCAAAAAAAGAACTGCAAAATACACCCGGCAACTCTTAACCCGTTAACTCTGAAGCTCTGAGTCCGACCCCTAAACCCTAAACCCTAAACCGGGTATTAGGACCACCCCAAGAGGAACCCCTGGGCTGCCCCGCAAAGCAGATCCCTCCTGAATCGGCCCAAAGCTCGTCGCATCCACGGCAAACTGGAGGAGCCAGTTATATTTCAGGGGTTTTTTTCCCTCCTACTTAGCAAGGACGAGCCCGCATTGCAGGGTACTCCGAAGCAACTGTTGAACTACAGCAGCACTTTGGATGCATAATTAGGGTTTAGCGCTTGGGGTTAAGGGCTTTTCGGGTTTAGGGCTTGGGCTTTCGGGTTCAGGGCTTGGGGTTTAGGGTTTGGGGTGCGGGGCTTGGGGTTTGGGGTTTAGGCCTTGGGGTTTCGCGTTCAGGAAAGTTCTTATGCAGGGGCTCAGACTACGCCATCCGGCAGATGAGCTGCCAAGCACCTAGCCCAAAGGGTCCAGATATACTACCATTGTGGAATTAGGCCCCCAAAACCGTAATAGCGATGGTCTTTGGGGCCCTAATTCCATCATGGTCGTATATATGGGCCAGTCAAAAACCCAGAGCTCGGCAACTTAACTAACTAAAGGTTTTCAAACCCAAAACAGACATGCATCTCACTCCTTCTAACTGTCACACCTCCGCAAACATCCAAATACATGCACGCTAAACTAGTTCAAAAATGCGAATAGCTGTCTATACAAAACAAGAAACATTACGGATACAGGCTAAGTGTAGGAAGAACTGACATACGATACAAACGAATAACTCAATGCTGACATGTGTACCTACATGCATGTAGGTATGTATATGCACACTGAAACCCGGGCCTGTGCGCAGAACCCCGAGGTGATCGCGACCTCAGAACTCTCCCAAAAGAAACGCAGGAAGAAATCTTTATCACCACCAAGTCAGAAAACTTCAGACAGTCCCTAAACCCTAATATCCAATAACCCTAAACTGTCGAGAATTTGGGGCTTGGATCCTGTTGCCAGGACGGGATACATCGAGTCTGGACTGGGCCGGAAGGCTAAAGTGGCTAAAGGTGTGGGGTCGGTGGGCGTGCCTACCTGTAGTCTCCATTGTAGTTCCTTTTTGGGGTTACCTTATAGGATCCTTATTATATATTTGGTTAAACCAAAAAAAACAATGGAGACTATAGGTACAGTCGAAGAAGCAAAACTCAGACTGGTATCTGAAGAATTGGAGCAAGGTTTTGGCGGGCTTCATGCTGCAAGTGCATCCTGAAAGGCCCTCCGTCTGACGTGTCTTTCCAAGCACACTTGATGAGTGAAGCGGATGTTCCGGGTCGTGGGGCTTTATGGGCAGTCGAGTAGTGGTTTCGACGCTCACTCTCGCAAAAGGCAGGCAAGGCTCCACATAGTAGTGGTTTAGGGTTTAGGGGCTAGGGCAGGTTTCACTCATTCGGGTTGTATACGGGGTTCTAGAGCGGGCTCTCTGTAGAACGAACAACAAAGCACATCACAAAACAAGGGAGCACTTAAAGAATCTGGTAAGCCCTATTAAATCTACAGTAGGAGTTAGAATTCAGAGTTTAGGTTTTCGGGCTTAGGATTCCGAAAGCTAGGTGGCAAGGACAACTGGCCCGAAGCGAGAACTGGTCCGCCTGTCTGTCTTCACCAAAAAGTCCGCCTAAGGCCGTCTCAAGAGACCCTTTCAAAACGGTGGGTTCTGGAGGAACCAGGCAACGCATATCATTGCAGATTGTAATACGAAAAGCAAAAGTAATTAATAGTTAGAACAATGATAGTGTTCATCATCATCACCATCATCAGCATCATCATAGTCATAGCAGCCGACGAGTGGCAGAGCGTCACTGCAAAGATCTACAAAATCCGAACCGCCCATCAGACGAACGCACCGCGAAACCCTGGGGCCAAAGCCAGGTACATAATGGTAAACTTCATGCCAAACCTCGTTGCGCGCGTCTGTTCGGTTTGGGATTTACGGTTTGGGTTTATGGGTTTAGGGGCAACTGTGATCTTTACGGGGCATATCGGGTGGTCGGCACTTAACTCGACCAATGCTTGTCGAATAGCAGTACTGTCTTTAGACTCTTGCGGCCCTTGCTGGCATAGAGCCTTGATTATTTTGAACATCCGTAAGGCTGAAAACACATCTCCAAAGCCGCCAAATCTCAAACCTGTGCACTTGTCCCTTGCAAGCTCGTGGCTACCGGATATGTGCGTTCGTTTACGATTCGGGAGCGTTTGAGGTTTCGGCTGCAAGGTTCAGGTTTCGATTCGTTGTCATGGGGGCAGGGATCCCTGCAAAACCCGCATGGGCTCCATATAAGAGTCATCAGAACAACTTGGGGTTTACGGTTTAGCCTAAAAGGCTTCGGGGTGAGAGTCGGGTCGTTTCCGGGTCGAAACAGTTGCTTCCAGGGTTGAAACAGTTGAAACATGTCTATTCTGCCGGTTCGGCCCTGCAGGTAGAGCAAATTGTAAAGGCTTTTTTTCCCTCCTACTTAGCAAGGACGAGCCCATTGTAAAGGCTTTCGGTTCCAAGGTTTCCGTGACAAGAGCCCGGATGTTCGGCCAGGCTCCGTACTATATATGTAAATTGATGTGCATGTGTGGGGTTGTTTGCGGGCAAAGAGCAGTGGAGCCACCGCAGGAGCCAGGGCTCGGCTGTTTAGGGTTTCTGGTAGAAGTGCTTCCGAAGTATGTTGCAGCTGTGCCTTTGTGTCAGGTGTGCCAGTTCTGTCTATTTTGGAGCTCATCTGGTGCCCGCAACAGAGTACTGCATGTTCTAAGAATGCCAAAGGAGGGCCCACCCTGAGGGAACTAATTCGGGCTGCCTCTCTCAAGTCAATAGGCGAAGGCGCGGTTTAGGCCCGAAAATTTCCCGTTGGGTGTTTGGTGCCAGGCCGGGGAAACCCAGACGTGGGCATTCCTAAGTGGTGTTACCGCCTGAACCCTGAATAGGTTCCCTCATTACTCATGTTGTAACCCTGCCATGTTCTGTCTGAGCGCCCCACACGCTACAAACCCTGAACCCTAAAGTTCTAAAGAGCTGGATCACCGAGAAGCTGAGATTATTATTGGCCTCGTGTTAGAAATTTTCTTTTTGTGCCGGGCGAAATCTTGAAAACCTATTCCAAACTTGTTTATGGTTTTGGGGTTTAGAGTTTCGGGTTCAGTGTGTAGGAAGGCGGCGATACCATCAAAAGCCATACATGCCCTCAGAGTAGCTTGAAACCTGTCATTCAAGCAACTCTAGGGGTCAAGAACTAAAGATTTGGGCTACAAGTTTAGCCACACAGTCCGAAACCCAAACCACCCCGTTGAGAAAAACAGTTTGAGTGCAAGGGTTCCTTCACTCACAAGACAGCCGTATTGTCTCGGGGTCTCTGACCATCCACTTGCCTAAAGCATAACCCGAGACCCAAGCCCCCGCCAACCTGAACAATTAGGATCCGGGGCTCTGGCATGTAGTTCAGGAGTGCCGATGAGAACTTGTTGCGCACTGTGTGCTCAGACACCATCCAGCCTTATAACTGAACGATAAGGATATGTGGCTTTGGGGCAGTAGGATTCCAGGATAATTACCCAAAACCCCTAAACCCCTAAACCCTAAACCCAAAACCCCTAAACCCCTAACCCCCTAAACCCTAAACCCTAAACCCTTTTTTGAACCCGGAGCTCTCTCCAATCAGCCGGGAGCCATGCCCAGGGGACATGTGCGGATATTTATCACCACACTTCCCTAAACCTTATAAACCCTAAACCCCTAAACCCCTAAACCCTAAACCCCTAAAACCCTAAACCCCTAAAACCCATAGTTTTGTGCGATCAGTGCTCAGACTCGGGCTTCCCACGCGGTTTGGGGAGGGTCTTTAAGGTTGGCACGTAGTGCAAAGTGGTAGTACAGCGAAGAGATGGGGCGGCGGTAATCGTAAGGAAACGAATTCATTGCAAACGTGGCCCCTTCCAATGAGGGCTAGTGAAACAGTCGCCCCTTGGTTTCAAAGTTTACCACTTGCAACTCAACATCAGGCTGCCTATCAAGGCGATACCTCCAGCTCAGACCACAGGCAAAATTTCGAGGAACACCCCGCCGGATCCTAACAGCCGATCGCGTACAGAAAAATCTGGAGGTGCGACAGTTCTTCAGCTTTAAGAACTTAGCCGTGGGTTTTGGGTTAAGGGTTTAGGGGTTCAGTTCTGTGGTTTTAGGGTTTGGGGTTTAGGGGTCAGTGCTAGGGTTTAGGGGTTTTGGGTTAAGGGTTTAAGGTTTTATTTTAAGGCTTTAGGGCTCAGGATGTTGGGTGCAAGTCGAGGGTTCAGGCTTCAAGAAACGAAAGGACTAGCCATAGGCTCCATAGTAGTTCCTTTTTGAGATTACCTTATAGAAGTCTAAATATGAACCTCAAAAAGAACTACTATGGAGCCTCGCTAGTCAGAATCTGCACAGAGCGTCTATAGCGGCTGTGGCGTCAGGAGGTGCCAACAAACCCGTAAACCCTAAACTCCTGCCAGCCCTGCCAGTACCGAGAACACAGCACCTGAGCTTGCAGCACTCGAAGCAGGAGAAGAGCAAGGAGGTTGCAAATCCTGACTGCAGCCGCCCTAACGGTCCAGGTACCTCTAAAGTTTGACCCTAAAACAAACACTTCTAAATCTTATAGACAGAACCCGTTGAAGGTCAACGTGTATATAGTTCACGGACTCTAAGGAAAGCCTTTGCAACATGACGCAAGGGTTTCGGCGCTCACACGATGACAGTCCAGGCGACGCATGTGGTTCGGGTTCACGGTTTAAGCTTTGGCGCTGCACATCGCCATCTCTCAAGGCACTGAGGCCGTCCTTCTACGAGCACTCTCCCTGCGAAGATTGAAATGGAGACTGGCTTTCAGTTGCGGCTACCCATGCCTCAAGCGGGTTGCTTTCAGGGTTTAGGGCTTTAAGACAGCGGAAATTGTTAACCGGCGCTGTCCGTATGTGGTACGAGCTATCTTAACTCGCCAATTTCCTCGACATGGCAACATGAAACCTATCGTCTTGCTGAGACAGAGCACGAAGTTGTCGTAACATGAACCGATGTCGGAACCGGACACTTAGTAAGAAACAAGGACCCCATAGCAGCCCCACTGTACGGTGCCAGCCTGCAACCGACCCCAACGCCCCAACCCCAGTAGCCTAAACCCTCGAAGCACCCCAGAAACCCAAACCAAACACCTCATGGGGCACCTAATGCTATTGCATGATGTCCCCTGTCTTTCCTTTATGTATGTATGTATGTATATATATATACATGTTTTACTTATTTATTCATAAATGAATCTGGGAGACGACTAGTGAAGATCTAGCCAGAACCCTACTACATTCGCAATGGCTAAGGGCTTAGGTTGGTTGAGGTCTTTGGGGCGAAGGGGATGTAAGACTTTGCGTTTAGACCCTGGCTGCGCTGCACCTCCCGTCACTCTTCCCAGCATCAGGACCCAGTAGTTCTTCCTCGTGGTGGGTATGGGATTTCCGGGCAACCGAGGCCACAATCAGAACACACACCCTGTCGAACACTCACAAGTAGTTTTCTGCGATTGCGAACACTACTTCCTTGACATCACATCCCGCGCACTAAAGAAAATATCCATTTTTGCCCGGAATCTGCGTTCCCCGAAGACATGACATGCTGTTGTTAGAAAGGTCTTCGGGTTGTGGATCTGGGAATTACGGCATCATTCTTAGACTGGGGTGCTTGGACGCCGCAAGTTGAGATTCTACATCTTCACAATCAGGGCTTGGAGTGCGGAAGCTTTACCCGTAAATGTTGGGGTTTGAGGCACTTCTCGGCAGAATGCCTTGGTACAAGCTGTGGAGCCTACTCCTCACCTGCCCCGACTACCGCGAAAGGTGGCAACTCCGAAACTCCAACATACACTCGAACAATCACTTCGCTGTATCGAGTCCTAAACTGAAACTGACATGTCTTGCCGTTGCAAGATGGAAGAAATGCAAGAGCGAGACGTATATCTCGAACCAACAGTCAGCACACCAAGAGGTACCTCCGTTCAGGCATCCAAGCCCGGAGAATTGGAGGCACATGAGGACCACTTGCCCACATTCGTCAGGCTAAGTTGCGTTTTTTTCGATATGCGCAGTAGGTTGACTGACTTGGGATTCGTGATAGTCGTGAAAGGGCCGGGTCAACATGCTTAGGCGGTTTAATGCTCACACTCGGCCCAGGATTCGTGGAACGACCTCTGGTAGGTAGCGGCTTGGCTTCCTGAAGCCAGTCTCGATTGCACTTTGATCTAAACCCCTCTCCCCCTCAGCATTCTTGCACTTGGGATCGTCTGAGATCGAGAATGCGGTGTGTCAGCTTATCAGAGGCGCTCTTCGCTTAGGCTCCGCTTCACAACCTAAACCTTTCATCAACCTTTGCAAGTCTTGGCCCTTAAATCCCAAACCCCTCACAACCCTGAATGCTTCTATCTACACCACTAAACATCACTCCCCTATACAAACCCTGAGCCCAAAATCCTCAAACCCGAAATAAATAACCATTATGTTAGTCTTTAAAGCAACCTTTCTAGCATTCAAACTCTCTACGACCCTTGTAATGACCGTTATAGTATTCCATATAATTAATATTATAGCAGCCCAAATCCCTAAACCCTAGACCCTAAGCCCCCAAACCCTAAACCCTAAACGCCAAACCCAAATCCCGAAACCCTCGATAGCACCGACTGCTCTCCGAGAACTCGGCCAATGCTTCGTCGCGCAAGAGAAGATGTACAGCAAACCTGAGGCTGAGGCTCCCCGGGGCCCCCGAAGTTGAGGGTTTATAGGGTTTAATTAGGCGGTTTAGAGTTGTGGTTTAGGGTTTTTTTGGGCCTAGGGGACTTATAGCCCCAAAGTTGGGGGGAGTTTGGGATTGAAGATTTAGATCTGAATGTGCATGTGAGTGGTGGGTGTCTCTTGTATCTGTAATATGCCGTTCTCGATTCCCTTGGCTTTTCTCATGTAGAAATGTACCCTTGCTGCGGGATCCACCAATGATCTGTGTGCCTTGTTCCTGGATGTATGCCTTTTTGACCCTAAACCCTAAACTGTGCCTGTTTGCATCGAGCGGAAGGTGTGCAGAAAGGTGTGTTGCTTGTCGCAAGCTTCGGATCTCTACGAGCGACCGTCACCGCGAGACCCCGAGCCATAAAATCTCCACACACCATCCCCAGAACACAAATCTAAATATCACAGACACACCTAGACCCCCCAACTAGCCTCTATTTTACCCCAAGTACCCACCATTAAGGAGCACATTGCCTCTATTAAAGGGCCCTTGCAGGGGTCCTGGTAAGGTTCAGGCTCGATTTAGTTAAACGCCGTTTTCCGTCTGCCTGCGGTCCAGAAACATTACAATTAGGTTTTATCACGTACAGTAGGGTCTCTAGTCGCACTCTGGGTCTGAGCCGCAGGCAGTATGCTAAGCAGCCCTTCTTCCGACCGAATCGATCGGCCAAGCCGCCAACGAAGCCTCAGCGCAATGCAGGGGCCTTCATGTGCCTTCATAATCAGATTAGGGTTTGGGGGTGGTCTGCTTGTACAAGGACTATAAAGGTAATATGAGCACCTTCAGGTGCCTTCATAATTAGAGCAGGGTTGGGGGGATAGTTTGTGCGTACAAGGATTATAACGGACATATTGGGGCGGGGCCTTGCCTTCACAAGAGAGACTAACTAGGGCTTGGGACATACTCTAGTAAATCTAGTATGTTTGTACAAGGACTATCCCGGGATTCTACTACCAACAACTTCCGACCCCCGCTTTAATGGGAGATGCTGCATTTCAACCTCGCTACTTCCCAGTATTCGCTTTGTGGGGCTTCGGCTTCAGGGATTTAGGCTCATGAGGAGGTTAGGGTTTGGGAGTTTCGGGTCTGCTGAAGTTCTGCCTAGAGAGACATGACTGGCGTCATTAACAGCTTTTTGCGTTGCTGATTGCGAAAAATTCTCCATCGATAGGCGCTGTAAACAAAAGAAGCCGCTACTTGCCTAGACCGTTTTAGACCTGTACTAAGAACCTACCGGGTTTCTGTACGGTCCCATGACGGCCTAACATGTGTGTTACAGTGATCCCTGAAGCTGTTTTTATCCTACAACCTGAGGCAATAAACCACTGAAACCCTGAAAGTCTTAACCCCCTACCTACACACTGAATTGCAGGACCTTGTTTTGGATAACCCTTCTCATGGCATGTAAGAAAACCCGGTAACGGTAAGCAGAACAGCAGAACGTCGTTCATGGTCTAGGTAAACCCGACAGCCTCAACACGACTCGGGTCCCGCGCAGCTGCAGAACAACGCAGAGCCAAAGCCAGCGACGAAAAGCTGGGCGATTTCGTGCGGGCTAAAGCCATAAGCCTGGCTGTTTCAAGGCTTCAAGGCTCAGGGTTGAAGCAGCTCGGGTTTATATGGGAGTTTCCGAAAATTAGGGGTACCTTATTTTGGGGTCCTTATAATAAGGAGCCTACTATTTGGGGTACTATATTAGGGTCCTCTATTTTCGGAAACTCCCATATAGGTTTCGGTTATGGTTGACGCATGGTGAGGTTTCTAGACGATACCAGCTAGCTGCCTCCGCACGAGGATTTGTCGTGGACTGTTCTGACGTCGTCTGTTCTTAGTCGAATGCAACACCAGGAGTCAACAAGAATGGCGACGGTTCGTGCCAAGGCTCCCGTTACGACACCGATTTCGACAGCTGACAAAATAAGAACAAGAAAGGACCATTGCTTGCACAACCTCCCAAACAGCGGATCTGCAGGACATCAGGACATCAATTGGCTTCGCATGTTCGTCAAAACGATTACTCTGACGTCCAATCAAAGTGCCGTGCTATGGCTGTCAAATAACGGCAACTGACTCTGCCAGTGGAAATGCTGTTTATGAGTGGCGCGCCTCCTGTGCCCGTCTAAGCTATATGCCCCAGACCTCTGGGTCCTTGGTAAGGAAGTTAATGTCAGTTGCCATAACAGGGATCTACGGTACATAATGGGGCTTACACGAGGTGGTCACTTACAGCAAAATCCTTAACATGAACCCAGATGCGTCAACCCCCAACCTGCAGAAGCCTACACTAGAGCGTGGCTAAAGTTCGTACCCAGAGAGAGCCAAAACAGCCCTTAGGCCCTTAAGCAGCCTGTATACCTCCAAGCAGATTCAGGAAACTCTGCTTTTATGTTGGGCATATTCCTCCTTGAACCTTTGGGGAAGGCTATGGGCTCAGAGTTGGGTTCTGAATGTGCCTCATAGAGGGCGTAGACGTAGGGGCCCTGCAGCCAGTCTGCAGCCACACACAAGGTCCAGGCGCTAAGGTAGGTGACCTCAGCTGCGAGCTGCGCATTTCCATGCCGAAAACGGTCTACAATGGTTTACATTAAAGGTTCAAGGTTCCTGAGGTTCCACAAAGGGTTCTGTATAGGGTTGAGGGCTACTTCATTCGAGTTATTTAACTAGGACTCCGCTTTACAAGGCTTTTCAAGGCGTCTTTCGGATGCGTTCGCTTCGAACTTGCATCAGAGCTCTGCATGTTTTTTTTTCCGAGGGCCCTTACGAAGTGAACAGCTTGCAGAAGAGGTCTTAGAGGAAGATCCATTGTCGAAGAATCCGCACATCTGTAGGGTTTCACGACAGCTGTTCTGGGAAGCCCGAAAAAATAGATTAAGGCTTTTTGGCGGTTTCCTAGACATGACATGTGTCAGAGATAGGATTCTACTCCTGAAGTGTAGATAAACCCCTAAACCTAAACCCTTAGCCCTATTGCGCCCTAAAGCCTGACAAAGTCAGACTCGAGCCCGGAATCGTAATGCAGAGTTCGAGATAGAAGGTTGAGATACTGTTCCATAAAACCTCTATGGCTCAACTCGACGCTCCTGCACAGCTTGGCCACGTAGAGTTCAGGGTCTCCTTTGACTTCAACGTCTTGCTTGCAGGCAAGGTGCCATGAACTTCGCAAAGCCTTTGGGCCATTCGCTACTGCGCGAAGGCAAGGCATTCCATGCTCCGACGGCCTTGGATCCGGCTTTGGGCTTTGGTGCGCAGGGAGGAAGCGGCTTACCGCACTTACCCCGAACCGTGAACCAGAGCTATATAGTCTCTAAATCAAAACCCGCACAGCCCCAAATTCCAACATTTACGATTTATTGGGAGAATCATCATTACAACTCGCTCTGCTGTGTTCTTGCTTGTAGAACGACAAACAGTCATTTCGATACGTCAAAACTTGCATGTTTAGGTATCTAGGGTATCGGGTTCTGGTTTAAGAATTTATGGTTTGAATGATATCTGGCATGCTGTAGCTGATCTGATGGTCTGAAGAGAGCTCCGTAGCAACGGCGAACAAATACTCCTCACACTTTAGAGCGATGCTTCACATGACATCACGCATGTGGCTAGTGCATTGCTTACTGTAAGCTCATTGAGCTCTTCGGGCTTCTTGCTCGAGGGGGCATGTCGAAAGAGCCAAACAACCGGGCAGGGAGCTGCACTTCCTACAGCTGCTATACCCCAACCCGAAGCACCCTAAACTGGTTAATTACCTGGTCACCGGTGCAAAGACGAAAGAACTGAAGGCTCCCTTCAGACCAAATGCAGGGGCCTTACAAATCAGAATAGGGTTTGGCGGGGTATAAGATATACTATCGTCTTGAATAGTCGTTACAATAAGGAACCCTGCGTCCCTACGTTCCTAAGCTCAGACTCCTGAAATCCTCACAGCCCCGAAACCAATGAAAGCAAACTCACCAATCCTTTCAAGTCGCAGTCAGTAGTGCTAGAGGGATGATCGAGGCGTGATAGAAGGACCTGGGACGTGCTGCTTGATGCACTTTTTAGCCGTGGGATGCTTGGGAACTTTTTGCAACTATTCGGGGTCAATGATAGGAAGGGCAAACTCCATGCGAACTCCCCCGATATGGCACCAGAATGGATCCTCAAAATGCACGCCTTAACCCGGAATGCAAGACGGAACTGGGTTAGGATTCTGGGAACATGGAGAAGTCGCTGGCATGGAGCTGCTGCTGCCGTAGAACATAAACTAAAATACATTCTCAGGCAGCATATAGCCCTTGACCCTACCGTGTTTAACGGGATTGACCAGAGGATTTAGCAACTTGGATCTTCTTCCAGAGCGGTTGTGTTTATAAGCCTTCAATGCCACAACATCAGCCCAACTAAGTACCCCAAGCAGATCCTCCGAAACTAGAGTCACTAAAGCAGCCTCCTTGTGGGATGGGGGTTGTGGCTTCATCCCGACAAATTTTCTGGCCTCGGCCTGATTTTGGAGTTCAGGGTTTAGGGTTTAGGGTTTCTGCCCAAGGTCCCAGGATTCAATGCAGATGTGTAATGAGGAAACAAGGAAACAATAGCTGCTCTGATAACGACCGCCGGATCTAGACAACATCTCCTTCGCTCTGTTCCACTCCAAGCTGATGGTCCTGAAGCCACCTGCCAGCACAGCATGCCATGAAGTAGTCCCCGGATAAGGAGTATGATGGATTTTGGCAGGAGGACCCCTTAAACCCCAAACTGCTAGGATGTTGGCCCCTTATCTAGGGTAGACATTATGCTCTGATCTATGCCGAATTTCTGCTTCAATAGTCAAGCATCCTGGCAGCGCAAGGTGCTTAAGACCTACTGTAGGGGCCTTGATAATTGGAATAGGGTTTCGGAGCCCATTATACTATAACTATAATAAGGAGCCCCCCCAAATAGTATTGGAAATTATTTCGGCCCCTATAGTACACTCCAACACCCAATGCAAAAGGAGTCTCGGCATAACATTTTCCACTGTGTCTGCTGTTGGAGGGGGTGGAAACGGAACGCTTCGCACGGCCCAAGTTGAGAGGAACCAAGTATTCCACAACTTGAATTCGGAATCTTCCTCCGCGATTCGGGATTGCGGTGTGGGATTCGGAAACTGGACATTACGTCCCAAACCCCTCAAGGCACCAGCGGTAAAGATGCCTCACTTGCTAGGGGCATGTAATCCTTTGGGCCTTTGCTTGTGCGGCCCCTGGAAAGCAAAGCCGGATGAAGGTGAGGAATGGTCACATCTTCTCCTACTCCGGTCTCGTGGACTTCGCCCTCATCCTCGTGTGGCGGCTCCATAGAAAACAGAACTCCTCGACGAGGCAAGGAAGTCTGTGACGCACGGCTGTCGGTGGTGGGACGAAAAGCCACGGCAATCCTGGGTTATAAATTATACCAGAATCGGAATCTCTACGAAATACGATGGTTTCCCGATTATGGTAAGTTATAAGCTACCACAATAAGAGGGATCTATAGTAAATAGTCTGGTTTACTATGGTAACTCACATAAAACTCCTTGAAACCAGAGCCCAGTGTCGATTGCCGTGGGCCCGAGCTGCGTTGGCTGGTCATGGACCCAAAGGCGGTTCCTGGGCTTTAAACTTTAAACACAGCATAGACTCTCATTTCAACATGGTTCCCTTTAAGCAACCTAAACCCTAAACCCTAAACCCTTAGTAACAAGTCCCAAAAGTATAGTACTCCAAAGCCCAGGTTCGTCTCCGAGGCTCTTCGTCTGAGTAGGCCAGACTCTGGATCGCCTTTAGGTCCTTGGGCAAAACCTGGGTTCTTGATGAGGGTTTAGGGTTTAGGGGTGGAGGGTTTAGGGGTTTAGGGCTTAGGGTTTGGGGTTTAGGGTGTAGGTGTTGAGGGTTTAGGGTTTAGGGCTTAGGGATGTTTACGGTGAAGCTACCACTCTAAGGAAACCACATACTGTTGGCTATGAATCGCTAATATTGTTGTAACTCGAAGTAAACTCCTTAACTTAGGGGTTTAGTACCCTAGCCTAAAAATAAAAAGGGTTAACCATGGAAATTTGTACTAGGATTGCATAAGCTCCAAAAGAGCACAGGCTCAGCCCCTAATTTAACAAGAACCACTATGGGCTATTCGACTCTAAAGATCCCTATTAGGACCCTATTAAGGGTAGATTCAGGTACCCTTAAAGTCTAATAGCCCCTAGCGGAACCCGGAAACCGGACATGCCGTTCGTGACCGATCCGTCCGCGGCGGAGACTCAGGGTCTGCCGGCGCCTCCTCCGGGAGTGTGTCCGGTGGATCTATCGAACTCCTGGGATCTGACACAGGGTTTTCAGGGGTTCCTTTAAGGGGATCCATAAGGGTACTATAAGGGTATCATACGGTTAAGGGTTCAGGGTTAGGGCATTTGGGGTGTAGGGCTGTGTTGCAAAACCACTTCCAAGCAGTAGCCGGCAGGCTGCAAGAGAAGTAAAGGCCCACTAAAACAACTTGTGTCGATCCGGCCGCAGACGCGAAGGACGAAGATCGCCCTACACCCTAAACCCCTAAACCAAAATATTATCCAAACATATGCACGCACACACACACACACACTCACCGTAACACGACGATATCGACTGCAAGCGGCAGGGCCCGGGACCTCCCAGGACCCACCCTAAACCGCACACCCTACACCTAAGAAAAAAAACTCTTATAGGGGCTGAGTACCCTGGCCCAAAAACGGTTAAGCTTCTGAATTATAGTAGGATTATATACGCCCCAAAAGGTTAAAGGTTACCTACTCAGCCCCTAAGAACTAACACCCAAAGCCTGCACCCCTAAATCCCAATCCAAACCCCTAATGGCCATAGACCCAAACTCCAAGTCCAAAACCTTCGCTGCCTGGACTCTGAGGAGTCGCTACAGGGGGAGGTTCCTCCACCTCTGTGGCAGCCGTGCCTTGCGTTCCTTTGCGCTGACCTTCTGAGCTATCTGGAGGTCCCAGGTCCTTTGCCGCAGGGCTATCAGGGTTTGTAGGATGCTGGACCATGCACTCGCGGACATCAGACAAATACTTCAAGACTTCACACTTCGAGGAACTTAAAGAGGCTACTAACAGAGAGAAGTCTCGACTCCGCCCACAAGGGGATCTTTCATCTTCGGCTGTTCCAGTGTTGCATCTTGGTCGTCGGAGGCCATTGCATCCTGGGTTCTCGTTAAGGAATTTAATTCATATAAGGTACCATAATAGGGGTTTATAGTAAATAATTTGGTTTCCTTACTATGGTAGCCCAAACTGAACTCCTTAATTAACAAGAACCCAGCATCCCCGGGATCGGACCTTTCCTGCAAGACCTCGTCATCGCTAAGGCCAGCGCAAGCAAGCTCGGGACCAGCTCTCACGACTTCCTGGCCGCTGGCGCCCATGTCCTGGGGTCTTGTGAAGGGACTTTAAGTAACTTTAATGTAAACTTAAGCAAAGTTCCTTAACAAGAGCCCAGTGTCTGCAAGCCCGAACATGGAGCTTCGCCCGGCCACGAATTCCTGCACGTGGCATCTGCTGCATCGTTTTGCTTGGCCGGCCTCGATTTTGGCCTGTTCAAGGTACCATGGGCCATAGTCATCCAGCAAGATGGAGCCGAAAATCGCACAGATCAGGACGTAGAGCCTTGCAGCTGCTGCAATGAAGAGACGGACCTCCTGGCCACGTGCAGCTGGCTCCAGCGGGAAAAATTGTTTCACCAGGGGAACTGGCCCAAGGGCTCCCTGGATCGTCGCCCTGGGCATCGCCGACAAGAAGCAGAACATCGCATCGGGCCATTCAGTTGCTTGGAAGGACTTCTTGCAGACTTCGTCAGCACGCTCGCAGGTGCGCCACTCGAGCTTCACCACCAGAATCGTCGACAACCACACCCCCAGAAAGCGGAATGCTTGCCCAACCAGCATGAGGGGAAGGACGTTGAGTATTTGCAGAAACACAGAGACATCAATGCGACTGCCCAGCATGCTGAACAAAACGAGCTGCCCAAAAGTCCACACGCCACCGACAATGACGAGCACGCTGTCCAGCACCCCCGTCTCTCCATCTACCTGGTGTCTTTCACAGGCATAAGCGAAGGAGGAGCCTATGACAATGACGAGAAGCTCTGGCTGAAACATGTCCCCATCACCGAAGGCCGATGGTAGGAGGTTCGCGAACATAGGGGCAAGTGAAGCCACCTTCATGGAGCCAACGCCGAATCCAAGCAGAGCAACAGACAGGATCATTAGGTATGACTCCACGTCAGTTTGCCTGAAAAGCCTCTTCGGAGCAACATAGGACGGCAGCCATGATGACCATGATCCGTATGCTTCGTAGATTTGTCGGGAGAACTCACGCCACCCATCCCTCTCTGCCCAGGAACCAAGCCAGGAGTCACTCTTTCGGCCCTTACTGATGAAGAGCCCGGCTCCATATCCTGCTCTCTTCTCACAGAACCCAACTTCAGCTACCCTGGCAGAGACCCACCTTGCCAAAAATGCTGACAAATTCGCCTTAAAGTTGTAATAGCAGGGATCTATAGTGAATAGCATGGCTTCCTCGTCGTGACAACTCAACCTTCAACAACCCTAAACCAGAAACCCGAAACCCTCAACCCTAAACTCCTAACCCTAAACCCCTAAACCCTAAACCCCTACACCCTAAACCCTAAATCCCTAAACCCCCCAATCCCTAAACCCAGTGCCCAGTCTCCGATCATCGAGCCGACTAGCAGAGTGGCAGCGATTCGCAAAAGATTTGCGAAGACGATCGTCCAAATCCTGGGTTCTTGTTAAGGCAAGTTACTAAAACTTAGGGTTCCTTTAAGGGATCTATAAGGGTTCCTTTAAGGGTTCTATAAGGGTTTAGGGGTTAAGGAATTTGTTTCAAGTTACCATAATAAGGAAACCGTACTATTTACATTTATTTACATCATGTACTATAGATTCTTATTGGGGTAACATAAATTTAATTCCTTAACAAGAACCCAGAATCCCGGCCGCTTCCTGATGCTTTGACACAGCAAGACCTTCAAGAACACCGTAGATGGTGAGCACGTAGGATGCCTCCAAGGGCGCTGCTGTAAAGACCAGCCTTGGCATCGGTGAGTTCTCAAACTCCTTCCGGCTCTTTATCTCGATCATCTTTGGAATGACCAGGCCGTCTCCCAAACAGCAGAGTGTAGCGCCCAACACCAGGCTCTCCAGCAGTGTGAAATGCAAGAGGAGCTTGGCACAAGCTGCGATGCCAAGCAGCTCAAGCGTCACAGGGAAGAATGCAAACACGAAAGTCTCTGCACGAAGGTCACTCACTTGCAGCTCAAAGCCGGCAGTGAGGAGCACGAGGAAGAAGGAAAGTGCCTGAAGATCATCTCGACCATTGAGGACATCGGCCTGAATGAAATTGGAGAAAACGAAGCCATTGGCAATGATACCAACTGCTGCAGGCAGGCGCAGAGCCCAAAAGATCAGGCTAGACACGTAGCCTCCCAAGAACAGGTAAGCCAAGCCAAGGTGGATCGGATATTCCAGCGCCATGATAAGGAATGAGAGGGCATTCCACAGCTTATCGGTTTAGGGTTTAGGGTTTAAGGGTGCTTAGGTTAGGATTCGCCCCGGAACTGCAAAAGGATTACCAACCTGCATTAGAGAAATCGCGAGCTGATTCAGGTTCGGGATATATATATATATATGTATATACATACTTCGCATCATGCAGGGATGAAGAAAGGATGCTGTTACTAAGTGTGCAGACCCCCATAGTTGCTGCCACATGCCAGGCCAAATAGCTACGTCTCATGGCGCCATCAAGTTCCGCCAGGTCGATGTGTGGGATGAACATAGGGGGGCTGAAGTCTTAGAGTAGGGTTTAGGGCTGTAAGAGTGCAATTATATGAGTAGTTCTCTAAGCCAGGGTTCCTTTTCGGTCCCCCAAAAAAGTACGGCACCCTTATAGCTTGCAAAAAGAATTAAAGGGGCCCCTAATACAGAGAACTGCCCATACAAGCACAACAGAATATGCTTACGAACTGTTATACCCAGAGACTCTAATATCCCTTACTTAAGGAATATACCTTAGCCTTAAATTATAGTAGGAGGAACCCTAGTATGAGTCGAAGTATATTCCTCAATTAAGGGATGTTGGAGTCTCTGAGTAGGGTGCTCAAAGCTTGGGTTTTTGGACTTGCGGCTCTCGACTTTAGGGCCAAGGCAGTGGAAGAAGCAAGCCCGGAGATTCTGGAGGTTTGGGAGTTCGGTCCCGCAGGGTGTCTGGTTCTTAGGCTTCCTTTAAAGGGGTCTATAAGGGCTACTTTCAGGGTTATACTTTTGGAGTTTAGGGTTCTTAGGGTTCCTTTAAAGGGGTCTAGGGGTTTAGGGTTCTTAGTAGGCTGTCTGGTGCTTAGTAAGGAATGGGGGAATGGATATTGGCGGGGACGATTATTGGGGATTGTATAGGGACTACTAGAGGGATCCATTCCCTGATTCCCTACTGTGCACCAGACAGATTATAGTAGGTATGCCGGGACTAAAAGTATACACTCTGCCACAAGAGGTTAATTAGGTTCAGGATGGGGACGTAAGGTTTGAAGCTGAGGGGGTTAAGTGGTTTAGGGCTTCGGGTTTAGGCTTGAACCCCAAACCCTAAACCCCATTGCCTCCGCAATCGCTCTCTCGAAGTTAGATGCGTCAAATGACTTAGCCATAGCCAGCCCGAAAGTCTCAGGGTGCCCACGACCAGAATGTGGTTTTGGGGGTACATAAGTATACGAGGTGTGTAGAAGGACTCTAAGCGAAGCTTATACATTCTGTAATATGAGGGCCTGACTAAGTCCTAATACCATTTTGCGGCTCCTGATGATGACATATATGCCCCAAACCCTAAACCCTATATTACCCTAGAATTCAACGGGTCCCCCCCCCCAATTTGGGCCCTCAGCCAGGGCATAAGGACACAAAACCACAATGCAATGTAGTGTAGCATAAAGTAGCAAGATACAGTATGATATAACACACACACATATATATATACCTATATATATGGTCACGCGCTCCGCGGCCCCCCCCCCCTGCCCCCCCTCCATGGTCTATGGTCCAGGGTGCCCCCTCCTGTGGGATGGAGTGTGGGTTCCCTCTTCCCCCTGTGGGGTGGTTGTGGGGATTTTGGAGTTTTGGGTCTAGCTTAAGCTTTTGAGTTTTGGGTTTTGGGTTTAGGGTCAAAAGGTATAAGGCTTCAAGTCGACAAGGGCTTAGGGAGGGTTTGGGGTGTAGGTTCGTTAGGGTTGACAGTTTATGTCTGGTTTAGGCTTAGAGCCTGCATTTAGGCGGGGTTTACGGTTGGGTGTAGGGTTTGAAGTTTATAGGTTAAGGTTAATAAAAGCAGGAGCAGGCGCTACGCTACGTTATAGGATTTAGGGCTTGCGTACTATGCTGGCCTGGTCTGTGACG
>BGNK01002504.1:29440-42787 GCA_003297005.1 Symbiodinium sp. clade A Y106 | reverse complement strand
CGCCTGACCATATATATATATATATACGCAGAATGTAGTACAATGTAGTAGAATTAGTAGAATGCAGCGTAGTATCATGTAGTATAGTATGGTACAATATAACATAATGTACTCTGATCTGGAAAGATGTAGTGCAGCGTAACATAGTGAAGCAACCTGTTTTCAGGTTGATACTATAGGGGCCTTAATGATTAGAATAGGGTTTTGGGGCCCATTCTTCTATATTTACAATAAGGAACCCCCTAGAAAGCATAGGTAATTATTAAGGCCCCTAATATAGAACCCTATTATAAATCCATTATAGACCCCTTTAAGGATCCCTTTAAAGGGGTCTATAAGTAATTATTAAGGCCCCTGTATCGTCTTTGCAGGGTGGACTCCTCACGACTCAGCCAATGCCGGGGCCGATGCTGGCTAAAGAACCCCGGAACGAACTTGTTCGACAGAGCTACCTCAAGCTTTGTGTGAGCACGGTTAGGATTTAGGGGTTTAGGGTAGAGTGGTCAGGGGTTTTCGGTTTAAGGCTTATAGGGTTTCGAAGAGGGCTTAGGGGTTAGAAATTCGGGTTTGGGGTTTGGGCAATCTCATCTTGCTGCAGTCAACAGCCCAGCTTGTCCTGTGTGTTCGAACCTGAATAACGAAGATCAACTCCCTGTCTGGATACCCTGCAGATTGCACATACTGTCAAGAGATGTTGGAATCGGTCAAATTCCACTACAAGCATCACCAACATCATACCCCATAAGTCCAACCCCCTAGTAGGGATCCGTTACTATAGTTCCTATGGTCCTCGAGAGGCCTGCATAAGACTCATGATAGAACAGTAAAATAGAGTATAATATGGTATGGTATGGTACGGTATAGCATAGCTTGGTATAGTACTATAATGCAGTAATAATGTAACATAGTGCAATACTGTTCAAGGATCTATACGGAGCCTTCAGGTCGCCAGAAGCTGATTGAAACCGACTAGTAGGCACAAAGGGCACCCTTATTATAATGCTCTATACTATAAGGGGCTAAACTATACGACTATACTAATGCTCAATACTATACGATGAAGGAACCTAGGTTGGGGGGTTTTAGTGCTGCGGGCCTGGATCTAAGAACAGACTTCTCCACAAATGCCCGTGTCTACATGGCATTGTGTGTTGACGTGCGAATGCCCATCTGTAAAGCGGGACAAAATCGTCGTGGTCGTTGTTGTCCATCAGGCCTTGTTTTCTGCAGCATCCGTACTGCAGGAGTTGTAACGGCGTAGGAAAGCATTGCGCGAACCCTAAACCCTTGCTTTTGCGACCCTGTAGCCGTGGAGACCCAAGAAAATTGCAATGGGGCACTACTGTCGGGTGCTTAGTAGGGAATGGGGGGGGATGGATCCCTATACTAGTCCCTATATCCCCAATTTAAAAGTCTCTATAATCCCTTCCCCCATTTCCTACTAAGAACCAGAGACCTAGTAACTCTGAACCCTTCGCCCCGATTCCTCAACCCCAGACTCCCATACAAAAAAAGGGGCCTGAAGAATTCGAACAGGGCTTCTTTGGCGCTTTTTACTTATAGTACAATAATAAGTCATGCTTTTTACTTGTAGTATAAGAATAAGGAACCCCGGAGAGAGTGTGTAGGTCATGATTTAGGCAGGCCCATTTATGTACCCCCTGAGCCCTTTGCCAGGGGCTCGCCATGGAAATTAATCTGACGCAGGGACGGCATGGCGCCTTCCCGCTGATCAGCCTCAGGTGGTTTGGGAACACTTAAATGGGAGTTTCCGAAAATAGGGGTACCTTATTTTGGGGTCCTTATAATTAGGATCCTACTATTTAGGGTGCTATATTGGGGTCCCCTATTTTCGGAAACTCCCAAATCTCAATGGTTTTCAGTTCTTTGGGGTACAGCAGGGCTTAGGGAAAGCTTCAGCGTGAGTAAAAGCCTAAAACGGGTCGGCTGCAGGTGAAGGCTTTCTGTTTCCGGCGGCAAGGCTTTGGGTTTAGGGTTTAGGGTTTAGGTTCTGCTCACTATCTCTGTGCCGTCCTGTTTTGCAGACACGGGGCGTGCTTCACGGTAGCGTCGGATGGGGCATGGGGCAGCGATCGATATCGCACCCACTGCCCAACCACAGTTTGAGCCGACAGGAGACGAAATCCACGGCGACTTGCCAGAGCATTTTTGAGTCAGGTCACAGACGGCAGAAAATGCACACGCAGCCCTGGCCATAGGAGGGCTAATGTAGGGTTTAGAAAACCATCATCGTAAAGCCATAGACTCGGCTTCATGATTTATGTCGCGGGCCGAAGAGCGTTTGGGCGTATAGTATTATGGCTATATGTGGCCCTGGGTTGTATCATCATGCAGCTGTCGAGCGACAAAAATGAGTCGATAGTGTTTGTGACGGTTGCACTTTGTTACTTTGAGTGCGCGGGCTACTTCCCGATCGAACGACAGTTTCATCTACACATGCAACCACAAAAATCAGGGTATGCATTGTACATATGCACATATACAATATATACATACAGAGAGAGGAGAGAGAGATCTGTGTGCACTAGCGTGCATACCCATAAAGAGGCAAACCACGAACAATCAAACAGACAGTAGTCCATCCTGCAAAGCTTTCTGCGAGGAGCGACTCTGAACCCAAACCTCATCCACACTCGAATCCCCTTGAGCAAAACCCTGAAATCGTTGGAACCCAAAACCGAAGCCTGGACTGCAGGTCTTTTTCTCCCATGAGCTGGTCTTTGGCATCACGGCCCTTGTCCTGCGCGAGAAGACATGTAAATTGCAGTAGCAATAACTGGCAATGGCTTTTGGTACTTGTGAAGACGAGGTTGTGGTGGGATGGAAAAAGCGGTAGCTAGCAATAGGAGCAGCAGTAGTACGAGTAGTAGTCGTCGTAGTAGTAGTAGGAGTAGCAGCAGCAACAGCAGCGGCAGCAGCGGTACTAGTACTAGTAGCAGTAGCAGTAGCAGGAGTAGCACGAAGCACGAGCAGTAGCAGTAGCAGTAGGAGGAGAATGGGGAGTACTAGTAGCCGTCGTGTAGCAGTTGTCGTGAGTAGTCCTTGTCGTAGTAGTAGCAGGTAGCAGCAGAGGAGCGGTTGTAATGGTAGTTGTAGAGGTAGTGCTAGCGGCAGTGGCAGTGGTAGGAAGTAGTAATATATGTAGTAACAATGTAGTAGTAAGGATGGAGATGGCTGGTGGGTATTTAGAACCTCTCCGCTCCGTGTTCGGATCCCGTCATCATGACTAGTTGATATGCACTGTTGAAGACTTGAAGTTTAATAGGGGCGCACATCGCAGGTTGCTTCGTGGTACTCCGTTTTTTGATGGTGCGCATCACGCGTGTTCGATACAGTGTAGGACAGTCTACATGTCCTTTCATGCTTGACAGTTTGCTAGAAATCGAAGCTCGTGCGTCTCAAGACCCCTCCCCCGATCCTCCTGTAGTCAATCCGCCTCGACAACTTCACAGCCCTCGGAGCGGAAAGCTCTCAAGTTCGGACTGTCGGAAAAATCTGAAACTTGTCTGTGAGTAAAACCGAGTTCAGCACGACAGGTTCGACAGCTTTCGACGACCGAAATGACAAACAACAGGGCAGGAACGAGAAACGAATCGCAATGATGCCCATAAAACATTAGCAGCTTCCCAACGGCCGTACGAATAGTTCGTCGTGCTGAGAAGCAATAACCCATGCTTGGCAGCCATAACCCCTGCCTCGGAATTAAGTGCCTGCATTGTTTCAGTTTGAAGCGCCGCAAGCGAACGAAGGGCAAAGCGTAACGAGGGAGTAGGTGCAGATGCCACACTGGAGCATCAAAAGGAAGCAGCCGCGGCGTGACTTTTAAGAGCAACATAAGCGATCCACAGCTGAGAACTCTCAAGGCTCATTGGGCGTGTCCACCGGGGGTTGATCTAGGGTGTTCAGCTCCCCTATTCCAGAGCCCCGGGGGTGCCCGGGCATACTCGCCCTTCGGGCGGAGTCTGGCCCGAACTCATCACACTCGGCCACGCTTCGTCGGGTTGAGGCGGTCTCCGCTCTGCCCCGCGCTTCTGTGGCCGAAGCTGGGACGGGAGCCTCCTCTGAGGATTCTGCCGAACTTGTAGGTGCAGTTGCGGCGGAGAGGGGAGGCTTCTCTGGGACCACCTCTTTCGGAGATGCCTGGTGCCCTGCTTCGCCATCCTGCTCGTCACGGGTCTGGGGCTCATCGGCAGCTGAGTTTGGTCCATCCAGCGTCGCATCTTCACCATGCGACTGATGGGCTGCATCTCGCAGCACGTCCGCGGAGATCGGATCACCGGCGCCTTCCTGTCCACGACCCGAAGCAGCCTTACTTCTTCAACAGCCGTTAAGTACGTTAAGTACTCTAGTATCGTCGAACATACATAGTAAAATTGAATATAATATGATACAATATGTTTGTAAAGTATCGCTTTGCACGACTCCTATGGGCTTTTGGAAGCTGCATCACGAAGAGCTGGAAAAGCTTGCCATTCGGGAAGCACGGAGCAACTCCATGCGCGGCAGGTCCGTCCAAAGGCGTCGCCTCTCTGGACAGCTGGCTGGTGGTTTCGTGCGGTACGGGAATGTATCTCCTGGGCTTTGAAGTAACGCGGTGAGAAAAAGTATAAACACCTGTCTCATACCGGTTCTTGTGAGGAACAGAAACGAAAAGTAGAAAAGAAGGTAACCATATACCATTAATTTGAGTTTATGCTATACTATTACATTTTCTTCCTGGGATGTAAGTATATTACCATAACTATATAATTCAGTTTACAGTATACTGTCATACTAATATCTTAATTGCTGAGTTCATAAGCCCCCAAAAGTTTACAATTTTAGCTTCATAGTGAGTAGTATTGTCCAAAAAAGTGTCAAGTGTATCCACTTAGCTACTAAGATATTAACTACTTTGCTAGTATATCACTCAAAAATCAAAAAGCGAACCCAAAAAAAACAAAGCCTAAAGGAATGGTACTCCAGAGCCCAGCCTCTGACCCCTCGGGCCGAGTAAGGCTGGATGCAGCTGAGTTAGGTCTGCACCTGTGCCTGCTCCCGTGTCCTGGGCTGGCTTAGGGTTTAGGGTTCAGGGTTCAGGGTTTGGGTTTTGGGGGTTAGGGGTTAGGGTCCGGGTTGAGTATTTAATTAGGTGGTTGCTCAGGTGCCAACGAAAACTCACATGGTCATCGCTGACCCATAGTGGGTTTAAAGACAAATATTTATGCAGGTTAATCTTAGAAAGCTTGCCCAACAGCAGCCCTACCACCGCTGGCCCCCACATCTAAGGGTTTAGGGTTTAGGGTTTAGGGGTTTAGGGTTTAGGTATTCTATGCAAATGGTCGTACGCAAACGCAAATTCCTTTCGACAGCAAGCAAGCGGCGTGCTCTTCGTAGTCGTCCTCCGGTGGCCGGGGCGCATCCATGGAGAACCTTCGTTCGAGTCAAGGACCTTCCTTAAACTTAGGTGTCTATAGTCTGGGTCCCTGACGAGGAAAATTAGTTCAAGTTACCTTAATGGGGATCTAGAAAAAACAATATTTGCCGCGGCCCCGGCCGAAGCGGCAGAGGTTCCTGTACGGATTCCCTCTATTCCCCACTTAATCCCTTCCCAGTGACCCCCCACCCGAGAAACTGGCCACCNNCTGCCTCACCCGCACACCGCCCGCGCCCCCGCCCGGCCACCCAGCCCCGCCTGGCTGCGGGCTGGGCGGTGTTGGAGCTGAAATGGGCGCAGGCCGTGCACCGACCGGCCCAAGCCCCAGCCCGCACACCGAGAATTTGTGCATCTGGCTCTGGATTTTTAAAACTTGTTTTAAGCATACAGTACCAAGGTTTTTCAACATATATGGTACCGGGCTGTAAGTAGAGCTCCTCAGCGCAACAAGGGCCCAGGAACAGCACTCCGCGTCGAGGCAGGGAGGTGTGCGAGGCGCGGCTGTCCTGGGTTCGTCGAAGTGTTTAGCAAGGGTTCAGGCTGCAGGGTTTAGGATCGACCCACAGACTCCTTTAAAGGGATCTATAAGGGTTCTATAAAGGGTTTAGGGTTTAGAGTTTGAAGGAATTTAAACTCATCAATTGAGGAATATACCTTAGAGGATCCTCAGTAGGATCTAGGGAGCATTCTCCCTTGGTGGTACGTGGAGTCCCTGGGCAAGGGACTATGTCTGGCAGCCAGCAAGACAAACATGACTAGCATCACACAAGGAAGCAAACTATATGTAGGGACAAGATTCCCACAATGTCACAAAAAAACAACAAGTATAGTAATCTCAAACCCAGCGTCAGATGGACGAGAGCCCGACACACTTGAGCGGCGCCGGCGTTGAATTGCCACCTCAGCAAGGGTTCGCCTACGCGCTTCCGACGAGGAATACGTCCAGTTCTGGATGGTCCCCATGTGCTCCTGAGATTTGCTCCGATTACATGGACACATGAAGCCCCCAAACCCCTAAACCCTAAGCCCCAAAACCCTAAACCCCTAAACCCTAAACCCCAACACCCTCAACCCTAAACCCTATACCTACATCTTGAATGAAAAGCCTAGGCTCCTTTAACCCTGCAGCTGCCGTCTGTGCCTTCCTTACTCGGCGCTTTGGGGCCGGCAACTCCTCGGATTCCTCACCTTCCTCACCTTAGCTTAGGGTTTAGGGTTTTCGGGTTTAGGGTTTAGGGGTGTCGATTTCGACAGCCCCAACATTGGGTCATGGTAGGGGTTCTATGTTAAGCAGGGAGGAGGCTGACAATTAATCCAAACCGGTACCTAGTGACGGAATGCCACGCGAGTCTTGCGCGGTTTTGGTTGGACCCTCGGTCCATCTTCTGCTGTGCCTTCTGGCTGCAGCCCACCTTCTAGATCTTCCACCTGAGATCCATCGCTGTCATCTGATTCGTTCTGCTCCGCAATGGACATGGACTTCCGTGCTTGCTCAACTTCACTTGCATGGCAATCTTTGCAGCGTTTCGCTCGGCCCGCCTCAGAATTTGCCTGTTCCAGGTACCCTGGGCCATAGTCGTCCAGAAGGATGGAGCCCGCAACTGCGCAGACTAGGACGTACAGCCTCGCGGCTGCTGCTATGAAGAGACGGACCTGCTGGCCACGTGCAGCCGGCTCCAGCGGAAAGAACTTTTTCACCAGGGGAACTGGCCCAAGGGCTCCCTGGATCGTCGCCCTGGGCATCGCCGACAAGAAGCAGAACATTGCATCGGGCCATTCAGTTGCTTGGAAGGACTTCTTGCAGACTTCATCAGCTTGCTCGCAGGTGCAGGTGCGCCACTCGAGCTTCACAACCAGAATGGTCGACAGCCCCACCCCGAGAAATCGGAATGCTTGTCCGACCACCATAAGTGGAAGGACGTGGAAGACCTGCTGAAACACTGTCACATCAAGACGACTGCCCAACATGCTGAACAGCACCAGCTGCCCGAAGGTCCAAACGCCACCGACAATGACGAGCACACCTAGGTGGGGCGTTAAAGGCTTTTGAAAAATATTAGTAATAAGATCCTCTTAAGCCCAATAAGGGAAAATATAAAATGTCCCAACGCCCTACCTAGACACTGTCCAGCACCCCACCCTCCTCAGGCGATGGTGTCTCGTGCCTCTCGCAGGCGAAGGCGAAGGAGGAGCCTATGACAATGACGAGAAGCTCTGGCTGAAACATCTCCCCATCACCGAAGGCCGATGGCAGGAGGTTCCCAATCGTGGGGGCCACAGAGGCCACAGTCATCGAGCCAACACCAAAGCCAAGAAGGGCAACACACAGGATGAACAAGTATGCCTCCACGTCAGTCTGCCGGAAAAGCTTCTTTGGAGCTATGGGCATCCATGATATGTATGCATCGTAGATGGTTGCGGAGAACTCTTTCCAGCCTGCCCTATCTGCCCATGAGCAACCAAGCCAGGCGTCGCTATGGCGGCCTTCAACGATGAATACGCCCGCGCAATATCCGGCAATGGAACCAAACAGCAGAGTGGAGGCTATTCTTAGAAGATTGGCAAAAACGATCGTCCAAATCCCTGCTGCTTCCTGATGCTCTGACACAGCCAGACCTTCAAGAACACCGTAGATGGTGAGCACGTACGATGCCTCCAACGGTGCTGCAGCGAAGACCAATCTTGGCATTGGTGAGCTCTCGAACTCTTTGCGGCTCTTAATCTCGATCATCTTTGGAATGACCAGGCCATCTCCCAAACAGCAAAGTGTAGCGCCCAACACCAGGCTCTCCAGCAGTGTGAAATGCAAGAGGAGCTGGGCACAAGCTGCGATTCCAAGCAGCTCCAGCGTCACTGGGAGGAATGCAAAAACGAAAGTCTCTGCACGAAGGTCACTCACTTGCCTGAGTTCTTGCTAAGCAATTTACTTTGAGTTACCATAATAAGGAAACCATACTCTTTTCTATAAATCCCTTTTATGGCAACTTAAACTTCCTTCCCCAATAAGACACAAAAATAACTTTCCGATCCCTACTAAACTACAAGAAGCCAAAAAGCTTAAAGGTTGGGTATTGGGGATCAAAGTAAATTAAACTACCAAATCTTAAGCTACCATAAAAAGGAAACCATACTCCTTACTATAGATCCCCATTACGGTAACTTAGATTGAATTTCCTTAACAAGAGCCCAGGTTGCAACTCAAAGCCTGCGGTGAGGAGCACGAGGAAAAAGGAAAGTCCTTGTAGGTGGTCGCGCCCCTGGAGAATATCAAACCTGGTCCATGCTTGGGATAGTATTAAAGATGATAAGTTCTATTCCTTCTTGGGCTTGAAGTCTTAAATACCCCTAAACATGGAGTGTTACCCAACTATGACAGAGAAACTGAATAGCATGGGAAAATATGAAAAATGTTACCCAACTAAGACAAGGAAACTGAATAAAATGGGAAAAGATGAAGCCACTCGCAATGATGCCAACTGCTGCAGGCAGGCGCAGAGCCCAAAAGATCCGACTGGCCAGGTAGCCTCCCAAGACGAGGCAAGCCAAACTATTCTGCACCCTGTAGCTTTGTAAGACTTTAGGCTTGCAAACTTGTAAAACCTAAAGCCCCCAAACCTCGCTTTTGCAGAAATCTGTAAGGCTAGACAAGTGGCCTCCCAAGAAAAGGTAAGCCAAGCCAAGGTGGATCGGGTATTCCAGCGCCATGAGCGACTTAATTCAGGGATGCAGGCCTTCGGCCGAAAAAAACAGTTCATATAATATAGGAGCCTTAATCGTCTAGAATAGGGTTTTGGAGGGTGTTCTACTATAAGTTACAGCAGAAGCCCAAAAGTTTAAGAGTCATGTATAGGGAACCCCAGCACTAATTGTCCCTAATCCGGTTTCCAACTTTTTGGGGTTCACTACAACCCTCCACCAGCGTAAACCCTAAAAATGCAGCTACTAGCCCTGTAACACTGGTAGCAATAGCCATAGCCGTAGCAACTACGACAGCAGTTGGGACCCGTGATACCTTATAGAACCCACAGAAAGCGATGTGCTTGGGGGGCCTCTAAACTCTGTCAGCGACAACTCGCTGCTACTGTGCAACTTCGGGCTCCTAACGGCTGCGAAGCAGTCTGAGATGTCTCGGACTCCCTCTTAGTTGCTGAGTTCATAAGCCTCAAGAAGTGTACACTCTCAGTTTTATAGTGGGTAATATTATCCCAGCCAAAAAGTGTAAAGTGTATGGGTCTGGAATTAGTTTGGGATTTTGTTCTTTTGTATTTGTTTTTGGCTTGGGTGGTGCTATTTCTGCTAGGTTTTCGTTAGGAAAACGTACATTTCCTTGGTGTCCTAGGGAAACCTTATGTTCCTTACATCTTGGACGGATTTCGTGCCATTTCCCTTCGGTTTTCGTTGGGAAAGCGCACGTTACCTTGGGTTTTGTTGAGAAAAAACTGCTTTCCTGATTTCGTGCCATTTCGCTACGTTTTCGTGAGGAAAACCTACGCTGCCTTGGTTGTTGTTGCCGTTGGTGCTGTTGTTGCTATTGCTATTGTTCTTATTAATGTTATTGCTCTTGTTACTGTTATTATTATTGCTGTTCTTGTTGTTGCTGTTGTTGTTACCATTAATATTGTTGTTGTTGTGGTTGTTGTGGTTGTTGTGGCTGTTGTTGTTGTTGTTGTTATGACTATTGTCACTGTTGTCGTTGTGGTTGTGTTGTTGTTCTTGTTAATGTCCTTGTTACTGTTCTGGCTGTCCTATATTGTCAATATGAATCGCTATAAATATAACATACTATATTATATAAAACAATGACGCACCGCCCCTTTTGCAAACAGAATGCCTTTATGATGAGCTTTGAAAAGCTCTAAAACAGTTTTGTGTTTGATGCAAGTCCTGTTCATGGTGCGATGTTCTTGACAACAAGCGTGCACGGCTTGAAAAGAAAGCGGGGGGCTTGGGGGGCGTACCCCCCCCCATTTGCAAACACAACGTCTTTATGACGGGTTCTGAAATGGTTCATATGGGTTCTGTCTTTGCCGGCAAGATGATACCTGAAGCGATATTGCACAGCATAAAACAAGGGGGACACATCTCCCCAATTGGAAACAGACTGCCTCTATGATGAGTTTTGAGAAGCTCTAAAACAATTTTGTGTTTGGTGCAAGTCTTGTTCATGCTGTGATATTCTTGAAAGCAAGCCTGCCCGGCCTAAAAAAAAGCGGGGGGTTGGGGGCCCAGCCGCCCCCATTTGCAAACACAACGTCTTTATGACGGGTTCTGAGAGGGTCCATATGGGTTCTGTCTTTGCTGACAGGATGATGCTCGAAGCGACCTTGCTCAGCTTACAAAATGTGAATATAGTATACTATGATACAATATAATATAATTTAACATGACATAACTAAGACAATATAACATGACAAGTTATATCTTAATATAAAATAACATAGTATAATATGATATGATATACTATGAAACATTATCATATACTATAGTATGTTATAACTTTATGTTATGGTATTCTTTAATATAACAACATATGACACAATATAATATAATATAATATAATATAATATCATATCATATAACATCATGTATGAAAATATTATTTAATATGATATAACTTCATATGATATAATGTAATATGGTAGAATATAGTACAATATACTAAAGGATAGTTCAATTTAAAACAATTCATATATATATATATATTAATATAATTCAATATTACTTAATATAGCTTAATATAACATAGTATAATATGATACACGAAGCTATAAGAAGTCGAGAGGCCAACAAGCCGAGAGGCCGAAAAGCCAAGAAGCCAAGGAAACCAAGAAGCCAACAAGCCGTACAAGACAAGAAGGCTATAAGAAGTCGAGTGGCCAAGAAGCCCAGAAACCGAAAAACCCATGAAGCCAAGGAAAACAAGAAGCCAAAACCTGGCCGAAAAGAACCGAAAGCCGAGAGACCGCGCACACACCCAGGCCAAAAAAACAAAAATAAAAAAACAAAAAATAAATAAATAAATAAATACGCCTCCACCAAAGTGTATCCACTCAGCTACCAAGCCCTTTAGGGGCCCCTTAAAGTGCCGCTTGGAGTTCGGACTGGTATAGGGTTTAGGGTTAAAGCTTCGGGTTCGGGCATTTGGTAGGGTTTCGGGCTAGGGCTGTGAGCTGTGGGTGGCCGGGGATCCAGAGCTTAGAGATGCGATTCGGGTGCTTAGGCTGGGTTCCTGAGTAACCCCTTTATAATAAGGGTACCCTAAACTAAAAAGGGCAAAAGGGTAGTACTCAGGATCCTAGTAGGGCTTGTGGGGTGTAAAGTTTGCGGCTCGCGGTTTCTAGGACACCTGGCACGATGTTGAAAGCCTCAAACAGAAGTTCTAATCTTCCACAGCACTCATTTACGAATTAAGCTTGCATCCTAACCTTCGGCTCTTCCTGCCGTTCTGGCAGAAGCTCGCACAGACTTCAACTCTACACCGCCATTCGTGCGAAGGTCGGAGCCTTTTCAATCCACAGCCAAGTCAAGATAAGGGTATATAGTTCTCTAATTTAAGCTCCCTTTCGACGTCACCAAAATAGTCCGGCACATTTATAAACAGGACACTAAACGGGACCCTAGCTCAAACAACCACCCATAATACATGATAGTATAGGTAATTATTAAGGCCTCTATGTTATCCTCGGACCCTCATCCCAAACTGGCAACCATAAGGCTCACGCTCAACCCATAATAATGTCGGGGGCGTATAATAATTAGAACAGGCTTTGCTGGTACCTTCTGGTATAATCATACCAAGGAACCCTCAACAACAATACTAGTAACTCCTCTGTTTATTTACTCTGAGTTAATTATTAGGACTATTATTATTATTATTTCATTGTTCTTGTTACTATTCTTCTACAACTATTGGCATAAACCCTAAACCCTAAACGCCAAACCCTAAACCCTAAAACCTAAACCCTAAAAATTAAAGTTCGTAAGTTGGAAACTGCTGAGCGGATGCCGTCCTCAGGCGGAGCTCGAGCTCGCGCTCGCCTCCTCTAAGGCGCGCTCAGCCTGCTCCGGCTGCAGAATTTTATGACGTTTACTTAGGGGTTTAGGGTTTAGGGTTCAGGTTTTACGGTTTAGGGGTTAGGGTTTAAAGGTTAGGTTTTAGGGGCTTAGGATTTAGGGTTTGGGTTTTGGGTCTGGGGAAGTTCAAAGTTTAGGGTTCAGGCTTCAGGTAGTCTGGTAGTCCGGCTTCGAATGCCAGGGGCGACAATATGTCTAACAAAAACTCGGCAAGCAGAAACACAGCAGAGATAAGAAAAGAACTTGTAAGTAAACAGTCGTCGTAGCAATACCCACTAAGGCGCTCGAACAACAAGGCAGGTCCCTAAACCCGGAACCCTCTCAAAACAGAAAAAAGCCTAAACAGAGACTTGCAACCGAAAATCCATACCTAGAGTCTCCATTGTAGTTCCTTTTGTTGGTTAACCAGTTTTATGGTTAGGATCCTATAATAGAGATTTTGGGTAAGCAAAAAAAGGAACTACAATGGAGACTATAGGTAGTTCTTAAACCCTAAACCTTAAACCCTAAACCCTGAACCCTAAACCCTAAACCCTGAACCGGAAGGTCCCCCAAGACCCCGCTTGCGGCCGCCTTTAGCTTCTCCTGGAGCCGCTTGCGCTCCTTTCGCGCCTGCATGATGAGGGCTTAGGACATTTTTTCCCTCCTACCTAGCAAGGACGAGCCCGCATTGCAGGGTTTAGGGTTTAGGGCATTAGGAGTTTAGGGTTTAGGTTGAAACCCTCACAGTAGCCCTTCCCCTGGGCATCAAAATAGCCCAAAAGCCTTATCTAGTCTGGTCTTTGGGCCCAAAAGCCTTAATATATGATCCCGGTTCTCGGTTCGCCGAGGGGGGG
>BGNK01002504.1:0-29074 GCA_003297005.1 Symbiodinium sp. clade A Y106 | reverse complement strand
CGGCCGAACCGGGATCATAGATGAGTCCTTAGATTCCTAAATTTATGGGAGCCTTCATAGTAACCTTTGGCGGGCCTTCGGGGTTTCAGGGTTTAGAGCTTTAGGGCTTCAGGTGTTGGGGTGGAGGGCCTCGGTCCAGGCTCCAGAGTTCCATGAGGGTTCCAAGGAAGTTCTCTGAGCGGGTGTTACGGCTTCGGATTTAGGGGTTTAGGGTTTAGGGTTTAGGTTTCGCTAAGGTTTTTGTAGGAGTTCAGTCTATAGGGGTTCTCCACTCTACAAGGGTTCAGGGCCCAGAAACCACATAATCGCAAAACCACGAGGGCGGCCTCTGGCCTAAGGCTTGCTTCTTGCGGGCTTAGTTTGGGTTCAGGTGCTTTTCAGGTTAGGTTAGGTCCGAAGTACAGTAATTTAGGGGCCTTAGTAATTAGAATAGGGTTTTGTGGTATTCTATAGTTCTAATAAGGAACCCCCAAACGGGGTTTTGGGCATGAGGTTCCGCTGAGGTTCAGGTTCAGGGCTATAGCATATAGGGCCCTAAAAGGCGGCTGGATGGTTGGAGCTCCACCAGACTGAGGGTAGGAGCAGGGTGTGGGCGTTTCGCGTTTTGGAGGTTAAGCTTTTGGACACTTCAACTGAACCTCTACACAAGAAAAAACCAAGGAATCTTTGCCGGGGTCCTGCGTAGTAGTATATGACCCTATGCGAACTATACTGATGGCACACTTACAGCTACCTAAAACTCATTGTTCCTCTTGCCGTCGTTATGATGATGGCTCGGCCGATCGGCTTTCCTAGGAAGACTACAAGCCTGCAACCCGTCCCCGCTCCTACTATGACTGCAGCCACCCCGCGTTTCCCAATTCTCAGGTCGGGGTGGACTGGGGGGGGGCAGGCGGTTAATCAGGACCCGAAAACCCCTATTCAACCCTAAACCAACCACTAAACCCTAACCCCTAAACCCCTGTGATGGTTCCCGTGCCTGCAGCCGGAAAATGGGAAAGACAAGGAGCCTGGATTTCATCAAGCCGTTGGCAGCTGGATGATGTCATGCCATAGGAGTTAGGATTCCTTTAGGGATCCTTTGAGGGATCTACAACGGTTACTGTAAAGGTAGTACAAGGTTTGGGGTTTAGGGGTTCAGTTTCTTTTAAGGGCCTGTTTTCCATCCGCCCATGGAAATCCCTCGTGGGGAAGGCATTAGTTAGAACGGGGTTCAGGGTTTAGGAGTTAGGATTAAGGGGGGCCCTTGGAAATATGGATCCTCTCAAACAGGGTCCTTTTCAAGAGAGCAAGAAGAAGGGTTAAGAAGGGTCCCCCTGAAGGGGTCTCCCTAACACTACTAGGCCAGCTTCTCGTAGGACGCCGGAAGCCGAGAACAGAAGCAGATGGTTGTTGCTTTATCTTTACACAGCAGGTTCCGACATAAGACAGACAACACATAAAAGCTAGGCTCAACTGTTAAAGGTTTTTGGTGCAAGTGCCGTGCATGTATTTACGGCACATCGCAGGGCATGCAATAGCATTTGCAGGTCGAAAACATGTTCTTCTGCAAAAGCACCTTATGAGTGTAGGACATGATTAGATAGCCGACGCCGATGCTATGCGAGAATGGGAGCCTACAAGCCCAGGTCGAACCCCTGCGATCATGACAATAAACAAAAGCCCCCTTTAAAGCCTGAAGTCATCGCGATGCTGAAGACTGCAATAACAAGCCCGCATGGACCCTGGCAACCTTTTCTCCACAGCGTTACTACAGATGCTGCTGAATGCCATGAACAAAAGGAGGCCCCGAGCACACAGGAAGGGTGCAAGAAACAACACTAAAGTTCGCCTCTCTTTGTCAGAGTAAGGTGAGTGCGCATGGGCCACGGGCCAAGTTCGCAATCAATTGTTCAAGACAGACCAGAACTCCTAATCCTATAGGCCCTACACCTCTAACCCCTGAACTCTGAACCCCAAACCCTAAACCCTAAACCATCCCACATGTCCCGCTCCAAATCCCTGAACACCCAAAGCCTGCATCCTACGCCTTCCCGTGCCTCAAGGGAAGGCCCAGGACCTCGGAAAGACGGTGCCCGAGACTTTGGCTTTGGCTTTGAGAGCTCAGGAATGAGAAGGGTTAGGGTCTACCCTAACCTACCAAAACCTATTTTTTTGTGGGTTCTTATTATAGACCCTAATATAGATTTTATAGGGGCCCTACAAAAAAGTAGGTTTTGGAGGGTCAAGGTAGGGCCTAGGGTTTAGGACCGTTTAGGAATTAGAAGGTTGAGGTGTTCGGGTTTGGGAATGTTTTGGGTGGTGGGGACTAGCGTACCTGGGGTTCAGGGGTTGGGCATTAGGGCCGAGGGCGACGAGGGATACGGCTGGCAGGATGTGGTTTAAGAGTCTTGGGGCAGTGTTCGGGATCAAGGGAACAAATTTCAGAGTCTAAGCCCTAGACAAACCTCTCTCTGACCCCCTCAAAATCCTAGAACACCCCTGCACAAACCCTTTTGTAACCTTGGGTTTGGGGTCCGTTTTTTTGTGTGCGTGCCTGTTCCCGGGGGTTCGGGTTTCGGATGATTTGGGGTTTCGGATTTCTTAGGATAAAATAGAAGCCAGAAAGTTGGAACATCCTTATCCTCATGCCCTTAAGGTAAACTATAAGGGATCCTAGCACGAATCCTCCTAAAGCCGTGTTCCAACTTTGTGGCTTCTACTATAAGGTCTTTTGGTCAGACGCGACAGTCGTCAGGTTGTCGATAGCAAGCTTTGAGGTAATGTAGGAACCTGATTAAGAAACCCTGGCCCTATAACCCCAAAATTATCTCCCTATAGGATTCATAAGGCCCAAGGTTTCTTAATCAGGCTCCTTCATTACTGAGTTCCAGTGCTTCAAGCATGGTACTACATGGTTCAGGGTTTAGGGGTTGAGGGCTTAGGGTTTAGGGGGTTTAGGGGGTTTAGGAGGGCCGACCATTGCCTCGAAGGGCTGATGGGTGCAACGGCTAGAGTTGAGCTGCCTGCTGTCCCGGGCACAAAGGCTGCGCAGGCACGGGCGGCACGCAGGAGAATGACGGCGGATGCTGCAAGAGGGCTCCTTCTCAGAAAGCACACCGGATGTAGTTGCTAACCGTTTCTGGGTAGTGCGTCTTTGCGTGCAGACTTCGCCAAATAGTAATTACCTAAACCCTGAACCCTCGAGCCGTATCCAGGAGAAATGCACGACAGTCACTTGGGGCGCTAGGTCCATCGCACTGGCGATTACACAAGAGCGCAATCTCCAACGCAAAGTTGATCCTGGTCCATCTACACCAGTGTTTGTCTTATCGATTCTCTGTCCCTCGCGCTCTCTCTCTCTGTCTCTCTCTCTCTCTCTCGCTCTCGCTTCCTCTCGCTCCTTCCAACATCGGACTATGGCTACTAGTCACCAAACCCCAAACTCCAATCGTGCCGAATGTCGGGTCCCAACCGGACCCAGTGGATATCCTTCGGTGGTACCGGTTGACTACAAGATTGGGTTTAGGGGTTTATAGGGTTAAGATACCTTACCTCCGGCAGAAGCCCGATACAAGGACTATTTTCTTTTCTGGTTCACTCCGATTTCGCGATTCACTTTGCCATTCACTTTGGATTCGCTTCCTTATTCACTCCTGGATTGGAATTACGACCTTTTCTCAACCCTGTGGATCTGGTCGTGGCTGTATAATATAGGGTTTTAGGGTTTTGCGCGATACTTTGTTCTCCAGGGTTTTCAACGGTACTGACTTACTGTACTTGGAGGATCATGGGACTTAGTAAGTAAGGTTCTGGGTTCTAGAGGGATATCAGTTAGAAGTATAGTTACCATATCTTTAGTTGCGATGCTCTCGAAGCATACCCAAATGGTCCGACGAAACCCTTGTACCCACAATTTAAGGTTTAGGGAGGCTTAGGGTTACGGCGCTCACACTCGGACAATCCAGGCGGGCATGTGGTTCGAGGTCTGTTGAGTGAGACTACGACTAACAACCAAGGAGTGATCCCCACAGGGTTTTTTTGAGCTTCTTTTTACCGTCCCCCGCTATCTCGAAAGTCGGCAAGGCCAAAAGGCCAGGAGATGCGGACACAGGCCCGTTCCCCTTCAACCCTCGGAACTGCCACTAGAACGCTGATCTCTTCGGTATGCTTGATATGCCACAGCCCCATCCATGTACTCCTTCCATGACTGCCCCCAGGGGGTTTAGGGTTTAGGGTCTAGGATTCGGGGTTTTATCTCTGCCAGGCCTCGCTTGCTGAGCGCGCAGCACGCGCCAGGAGAACCTCAATACCGACGCTGAACTGTTCCTATGTTTAGGGTTTAGGGGTTTAGGGGTTTAGGGTTTAGGGGTTGAGGGTATAAGCCCGCAAACTGTAGCTCACAGGCCTAGAGTCGTAACTTTGTTCGTCCTAGGTGACGGGCTATAGAATCGCGCAAAAAGCCACTAGCTACCCTAACCTCTAAACCTCTGAACGCCTAAATGCTAGTTAAACTCCCAAACCCTCAAAAGACTTTGGTTCCCACGGCAAGGTAATTCCTCTTTGTATACTCGCAGTCGCAAGGATGCAACACACACCACATATCAGTCTAAGAAAAAACTTCATAGGTAGAACGGGGCTTTGGGATATGTTAGAGTCTACATCTACGTACACGATCCTACTCATCATTCAAAGTGCTTTAGCTCAGAAGCGATCACAACTAAAGAACATCCCCGATCGGCTCACTTCAGCTGTCAAGGCTGGATGCACAAAACGACTTTCAAGCCGAACCGGAAATCCGAAGCCCTGGAAAAAGGCAAAGCGTCAGTTCGGAAATCCGAAATGCAGAAAAAGTGCTCGGGGTTTGAGGACCTTTCTTTGCTTAAGAAGGAGCAAGCCACACAGCATCTGTAAAACATGCGCACAAAGCGCCCCTTTGTTTTCGCAAGTTCTTTCTGGATCAACCACTAAACCCTAAACCACTAAACCTCAAACCCCACACTCCGAGCTCAAGGCTTAGGGGTTATGTTATACTATAGCTACATGATATGAGGAACATGAAGGGACATAATTAGGATAATTATAGGAACTACCGGTTTCCCGATGTCTGAAGCCATTACATGTTAGGGTTTTGAGGCTGGCAACATTGAAAGTCCAAGCTCATCCGTCAATTAGGGCCTATTGCGAGTGTAGGTGCGGGGTTTGGGCGCTACAGGATTCTTTTGACTGATGGTCCTGCGACAAGACAGCCAAGGCTCAGGAAACGCCTCCAGGGACCCACCCCTGGCGGGAAGGGAGGTGGTCTTTGTAGGGCCTCGAAAACTGGGAATGGTTTCGAACACCCTAAACCCTAAACTCTAAACCCCGTTTTGGCCCGTAAGCCTGAAGTCGAAGTTCCAAGCCTTCCCTGAACCCTCAGTCACACTAAATCTTGAAAACCCAAAGCTCTAAACATCCTCAAACCCTGCACCCCCAAAAAACCCTCAAAACCCACCAAACTCAGGTGCAATACAAACCAAAAAGCCTAAACTCTAAACCCCTAAACCCTAAACGTTAAAGCTTCCAGAGTCCAGAGAGCCTCGCTGTCGAAGGAGCGAAGCTGCACGCCGGCGCCGCCGTACAGCTTCCTTGGCTTAGGGTTTAGGGTTTTAGAGTTTAGGGGTTTAGGGTTTAGGATTTAGGAGTATAGGGTCCTTGGCTCGAGGTGTTACCGGCTCTCCAGATACCACGGGGACCTTACAAATCAGACAGGGAGGGTTACGACAAGGGTTCTAACACAAGAACCATGACGATGATGATAACAATAATGGCAGCACTAAAAGTGGTAGTAGCAAAAATAATAAGAAGGAAAAGGAAAAGAACATAGGCCTTTTTGTAATTACATTACAATAATAGGGTTTCAAGGCCTGTTTTAGTATACGTAGAATGAGGAACCCTGAGGAATAAAATGGTAGTACTTCGGGAGGCTTGCACTTTACTAACTTTACATTGCTGCAGTGGTCTAGTCCATGGTCGGGATTGTATCAATCATTGACATGTCTATTCATTCTTGGGTTTAAGTACCCGTAACAACGTAAAATGCTACCCAACTAAGACAAAGTGGTATTGGGCTCTTGGGCTCAGGATTCAGACCACCATGCCCCGCAGTAAGCACCTTCTGGCCTTCGTCTCGATTCTGAGGTACCAAACTCTTCCCAAATGGGGTCTGAAATGTATGACCCGGGCTAGGGCTTTGGCGAGATGGTACTGGGACAAGTACTAGTAATTACCCTCGAAACCAGTTGAAGAAGGAATAATTACACCTCAAATCACCATAATGAGGATCCTCGTTATGCTGTGAAGGTTTTTCCTTAACTGAAGGATTCTTCTGGAGTCTCGGGGCATGCCCCATCTTCCCTGCGTTCTGTGCGAGGCTTCCCCAACCCTGGTTTCGCGCCTAACTGAGGGCTACGGCTGATGGACAAAATCCTGCACTACCCATTATAAGGAATATAGTAGTTTAGGGTCCTTAGGGTCATGCAGGGTTTTGTCCATCAACCGTATGACCAACGGATGAAACCAGGACTCAGGATTTCGTGAATTGGGGAGATGAGTGTGCAGGGCTTGATCGCGTCAGGTTCTTTCTGCTTCAGTCTATATGGGAGTTTCCGAAAATTAGGGGTACCATATTTTGGGGTCCTTATAATAAGGATCCTACTTTTTAGTGTACTATATGAAGGTCCCCTATTTTCGGAAACTCCCATATGTATAAACATCTCATAAGGGAGTTTCAAAATCCAGGGGGCGAAACAGTAGCATCCATATGATCAAAAGCGTCAAAGTATCCCTGCCGCCAGGAACCCCCATACATGCCTGCAAACCCTGGAGCAATTTCCGGTACTCTAAACCCTAAACCTTTTTGCTTCTGCCACTGGCGGGGTCCTTTACATTGAAAGGGTCTCTTTACAACGAAGACGCACCCCGGCTCTCCCCGGAGACTCCATGACCCCCTACACTAAGGAATACACCTTCAAATAGACTGGGGCATCCTTATAGGGCTTAGGTCTTTAAGGGGTGACCCTTAGGGCGACTGAAGGTGCATTTCCTAGCCGAGGAGACATGGAGTTCCTAGGTTCGGTTAGCACTTCGGTGGCTTTATGGCCCGGGGCTCAGGGCAGCATCCGGCTCCGGAACCACGGAATTGTCAACTACAGGTCCAAAACGAACCACTACGAAAGCCTTTACCTCAAGCCTCTTCTATCCAGAGCACAGGCCCAACATCCAACCCTCAAGAAGTCTGGAGGATTTTAGGTTTTGAGCTATATTTAACTCTTGAGTGTGCAGGGGGCCTCAACTTCGATTTATTGTGGGTTGGCATCTTCGGATTCAAGCCATACCCTTAAGTTTGAGGATCAGTATCTCCAATCCAACCATGCAGCCCATAAGGCACCAGTTACAAGTATGTTGGACCTACCTTGGCTTGTATTTGAGATTGTGACTGCCAGTCATGCATGGTCTCTGTCGTTCACCCTAATGCCAGACTTGCTAGATCCTGGCCCTCCGCCCTGTCAAAAGCAGCCCTAAAATAGCTGTAGAACCCCGTTAAAGCTTGTAGGGTCCAGCAAAGCCCGTTCAAAACCGCTAAAAGCCCCAGTTCAAAGACCTCTGTAAATCCAATCAAAGCCCTGTAAACCTCAGAGCCCACTCAAAAACCCGAAAAACCCCTTCAAGCCCTATTAAAACCCTACACACCTCATCAAGGCCCTCTCAATGGCCCTAGAAACCCCTGCGAGGCCCCATGAACATCCTGACGAAACCCTACAACACTGGTGGAAGTAGCGACAATGCAGGAACAAGGAATGGTAGTGCCGAAAACATCTGAACAGTATCACCGCAGGAGGCACAACCCTACAGATGCCAATCAAAGCCCTATCAGAAGCCCCTTTCGAGGTCACAGGAACAAGTAGAACCCTTAACCCTAAATTCTAAACCCTAGCCCTAAACCCCAGGTTACATGATTAAACCCTAAATCTTGGTCCTAACCTTAAATCCTAAACCTCAAGCCGTAATTAAGCCCTAAACCCCTAAATCCTAAACCCTTAATTAACCCTAAACACCCTTAAAGGAACCCTTCAAGGAGCCCTTAAAGGAGCCCGAATTGGCCGGTCGGGATAAACCCAGGAGGGCCCGAGCAGACCCACAGAGGAGCCGCGGAAGGCGACGCGAAATTCTCAGGGGGCGGAAGAAGAAGAGGGTTTAGGGATGAGGGTTTATAGCGTTTAGGGATGAAGGTTTAGAGTTTAGGGCTGAGGGTTTCGCGGCGGAAGATCAAGTTGAGGGTTTAGGTTTTGAGGGTTTAGGTCTTAGGGCCTAGGGATGAGGGTTGAGGGTTAAGATCTTAGAGGGTTTAGGGATGAGGGTTTGGGGATGAGGGTTTAGCGGTTTCGGGTTTAAGGTTTAGGGTTGAGGGTTTCGGGTTTTTGGTTTAGATAAGGTGTCGAGATAAAAAAACGGAGTTGAGTGTATGTGCTCGTGGTCTTGTTCATATTCGGGAGCCTTCAAGACTCGATACTAGTTGGAATGATGTGCTAATAAAGTCCCTACTTGTTTTATCTGTTTTTCTTGAAACCATCAGGCCTCAGACTCATAGATAGACTTGCCTGGACTTGGAGGTTCCGGTTGAAAGCTTCAGGGCGCAGCCGAACCCTTGCACTAGTGACTAGTGCTTATGTAGGATAATCCATAACGAGGACCCGAACCATACCGAACCCTTCCTTCCTTAGGCTCCTCCCTTGTGGGCTCGGATGAAGCACTTGTGGCCATGAATATCGTCTGGCGGGGTGTGGCCGGACTTCACAAGGGCTTTTTACTTTAGGGTGTTGTAGTGTCGAAGGTTTAGAGCTTTATGCTGTCGGGACTTCAGGACTTTAGGGCTTTACCAATTTGAATAATTATTCGGGTTTAATTAAACCTTAGGGTTTAGAGCCATGGAGGGGGAGGCTTCTCGAGCCCCATAACGAATCTATCTGTTTGGGGTTTAGGTTTATGTAAGGCCTTGGATTTTCAGGGTTCTGGGTTTAGGGAACCTGGAATCTTAGCCCTTCGGCAAGGCCCCGCGCAAGCCTAGAAGACCTACCAGAACGAAAGCATCATCCAGGGGACCCGAGATGACTTAGTCCATGCACAAAGTCTCGTGAAAACTGGAGAATTCCATGATAGGGTTTGTGATGGATATAGACCCTAATTTCCCGAATGATAGGATGCGTGATAAATGGCCCCTATATGCCGCAACCCCCTAGTCATATGCTAAGATGCCCCGGATGTTCTCATGGTTCTTTGTTCTCGGGCTCCATGGGCATGATGGGCTGAAACCTTCCGTCCGTGCCTCTGAAATCTTTCTTCCAGGGGCTCAAAACGTTGGCACAGTCACCTCTCAGCCCCTCTCCGGGACCTACCCAGACATTCCAATCTGTTAAATAACGGCCCCGCGCTACAGAACTCCACTCTGCTTGAAGGAAGCATCCGCAAATGGGGCTGGGGATATTATATGTCATCTTGGCTTCGAAGTTGGGGTTTCGTGATCCGAGTTGGGGGCTGACCACAAATCCGAAACCACATGAGCCATGTATAACCTCGAGTTTAGGGTTTTTTTGGCTAAGAAAGTTGCAGCATACCAGGACCCGGTAACTGAAACATAACTGGGCTTTTAAGTAACCAGGGAGAAAAAAGTCTAAACTTTTATTTCATAAGGGTTCCTTTAAGAAAAAAGTATTAAAGTATGGTACTCCAAAGCCCAGTTCAGACTTCAAGCTGCAAGGGTTCAGGCTTAGGGATTCCCGGTCAGGAACGGGGATAGCAGGGCATACATACTTGTTTTCCCAAGCTTCTTTAACCCACTGTTAGCTGGCGGTCCGCACCTATTCTGTTTTAAGGTTTGTATCAGTACCCTGCCGAAACGTCCCGTACATCAGATCTCGTTTAAGAAAGTCCTAATAAGCACCCCGAGTGGGACCCTATAAGCTAAGTTTGAAGCAACTATGAACACAGGCTTTAGGAGCATAGGATGGTAACTGCACAATTCAGGCTCCAGCGTGAGCGTTACTCGGGGCTGACAGGCGACGGCAAATAGTTGCAAAGGAGGCAGAAACCGGGCCCCGCCCAAGAACTGGGCCCAGACCCGGGCCCCAAAACCGAACAATCCGGAGGGACAGCTTTGGGGTAGGGCCTTACCTTAACCCTATGAACCCTACCTCTTTAGGGCTCCTTATAATGATTTCCGTTTCATTACACGTCCTCAACACAGGTACGGGTAGGTTATCTGGGATTAAGGTTGGGTTTACGGCTGTAGGGTTTCTGGGCTCATGGGAGTTTATTATGACCGTGTTGAGAATGCCTAGATGCTACGCATGTCCTCTTAAGACCCTACACTTCCTGAACCCTAACGCCTAAAATCCCTTAAGCCCCTGCCAGACTTCTTAACGTCGGATGTCGGCTTTCGGTTCTTTGCAGGTCTGAAGAACTCGCGATCATGTTCCGCTATAGGTCTGTGTCTGTATCACTATAGCAACATGAAGCACAAGACCCTGTTCTCAGTATTGAGGCTGCTACTATTACGTGGGAGGTCCGGCTGTCGGATGTTGTCCCTTTGCGGGGGTCCAGGGTCAGTCTCCAAGCTGTTGGAAGCGACTGACGGACCGGAAGAAACAGGCTCTTGCTCAAAATTAGGTCCGGGAGGTCACCCAACAAACACAGCGTCGATTTGGGCTCCTGGTATGACAGTCATGCTGTTGGGCAGAGGACCCCCACTGTCGTTGCTCCACTACATCATTGCTCGCAGGGAAGTCTTCTGCTGGCGTTCATGATGTCGAACCTATCTGCACCCGAAAGCTTCAGAATTCCACATTGGAGTTCGCCGCGAGACCACTAAGAAAGCTCAGTCGCAAAACTTTGGGGTGCGTGCCTAGTGTGCTAGCACACCCGCACTGGCTGAGCTGTTGAAACAAACGGTGTGCAGGCAGGTATTATAGAGGCACAAATGATTGCAACAGGGTGTTGGAGTCCATTCTACGATGATAATGATAATAGGGATGCCTCAGAATACTGCTTGAATAGTTCAGCCTTCTATGGTTTGGAACTGAAAAACCGACGACCCTGAAACCCGGGGCCCCCGAGTCCCTCCCCAAATCTTGGTTTCGGGTGGTACTGAACCCCAAACAACCAAGAGGGTCCATTTTCACTCCTATTATGGAACTAGGGTCCCAAGACCGACGTTAGGGATGGTCTTTTGGGACCTTATTCCATAATGGTAGTGAAAATGGACCCTCTGGGAACCTACCTTTTTGGGGGTTCCTTATTTTGGTTTCCTTGCAACAGTGCTCCTTAAGAAGGTAGGTCTTTCAGGGTCCAGGTGGACCCCTTTTGGCTTGCATTCCAGGTTTCGGCTCCAGGGTTCAACCCCGAATCTGGAAACTCTGAGCATCTTAGGGTTTAGGGTTTAAAGTTTAGGGTTTAGGAATCTTCGGGGGGTTCTCGGAATTCTGGGAGTTGGTAGCTTAAGTTTCTCCGGCGATCAGAGGCTTTGGTTCAAGGGTTGACACTGCGCTTGTCACTTGGCACGGAAGTTAAGCATCACGACCAGCATCATGTGTGCAATCTACCACAGTAAACTTATCACAATACTATAATAACTGTATTTTGGTATTGTAGTGTTACGAAGGGCTACATACCTGCCTTGCACCACCAGGGAGGCAGTTGTCCAAGATTGGCCCGCACGCTAAGCCAACCCTGAAACACACCACTGCTCGTAAGCATGGTCTTACACCGTAGGGTTTAGGGTGTAGGGTGATGACGACGATGATGACGATGAAAAACTGCGGTGATGGACAGCCAACTGGAGCGACACTGTCGTCGTGTCATCGCGTGCATGGTGGGAAAGCCGGAACCATGGCAATGGACGCTGTAAGCGGGAATGACCAGAGCACGGATGACATTCTGATGGCAATGATGAAGGCTATAACATGGCTGAAGATGATGAAGGCAACGATTGCGGAGGTGGCCAGCATCGTCGAAAAACAACCACAAGCAGCAACATTACGGGGGAATGTCACTACCATGACAACTGCAAGGGCAACACACTACAAGGGCCTGAATAAAAATTAGAATAGGGTTTTGCGCTCCTTAAAAGTACTAGGATAATAATGGACCCTAAGAATACTGTTGGTACTTCTTTAGGCTTCTACATTAGGAAAATGCAGATCGAGGCCTAGCTGCGAGCTACCCTAAGCCCGAGCAGGCTCAACCCTAACCTCTGAACTACAAACCAAAAGAAAGCCCAACCCCCTGAACCCTACACCCAAAGCCCTACAAACTAAACCCTAAACCCTAAGCCCTGAACCCTGAACCCTAAACCATACTGCACCTTAAGCCCTACAAACTAAACCCTAAACCCTGGGCCCTCCGTTGGACAACTACCGCAGCTTGAGCTCCACTCGGCCAAAGTCGGAAAAAGGCCCATCCGTCTGCCCAGTCAGGAGGCGCTGCTTGCAGAGGCAAGCAGTCAGAGAACCTGAAGCTTCGATAGGCTTTTTGTACTTCTTGTCATGATTACGAAAACTCTTATGACTATGTGTCCATTTAATATTCTTGTTAGCGTGCTCATCCTGAGTACTACTAGCAACACTAGTACTATTATTCTTATTCTTGTTTTTGCCATTTAGTATTCTGATTGGAATTTGTGGTGTGCTTTTTTTGGTTGGGCCGTGATAAAATCTGCAAGGGTTTCAATCGGGTCGCGTACAGGGCACTATGAGATTTGTATATGGGTTCCATGAATGAAGGTTCCATTCTTCCCTCAGAGGGGCGGGGTTGATTGGAGCTTAAAGACTATTTCAGGGCCGTAATTTTTAGAGAACCTGGGTTGGGGTGAACCCGACCAGAGGAACTCCAAATAGTGTAGGGGCCTTCATAGTTAGAATAGGGTTGTGGGGCCCATTATACTATAATTATAATAAGGAACCCCCAAAAATAGTACAGGTAATTGTGAAGGCTCAGATATTAGAACACGGTCCCCCCCCATGGTAGGAGCCTTCAAAGCCCCAAGCCCGAAACACCAAAGCTCTAAACCCAAACCCTCGAGAAACCCTAAGCCCAGACTTTTTAACACCCAACCCTGATGTAAGGGCATTCATAATTAGAATAGGGTTTTGAGGCCCATTATACTATAATTATGTCCAGGAACCCGCAAAACAGTATAGGTCAGAACCCCAATCCCCAAAGCCTGAGCCTCTCTGCTGAGGCCACGGCAAGAACAGAGCAACTTCCGCAACTCCTGGGCTGTTCTTCAAGGAGTTCGGGCTTTGGAATAAAATGGCTTAGGATTAGGTGCATTAGGGGCTACCTAGAGGCTTCATAGTAGTTCCTTTTTGTGGTTCATATTTAGAATCCTATAAGGTAATCCCAAAAAGGAACTACTATGTTAGGATTAGGGTGAGGCCTGAACTGAATGATGTCGCATAGACGCTAAGCCTATAATCCCGACGCCCCCCTAAGCCCTAAACCCCAAGAGCCGAAACCTTAATCCACAAACCCTATGAACCCTAAACCCTTGCAGCCAAAAACCTTTGGAAATGCTGGGCTCTTGTTTACGAGTTAATTTAAGTTACTATAATAAGGACACCATATTATTCACTACATTATGGGGTTTGTGGGGCTTGGAAGCTTCAGCTCTTTCAACGGTTCTGGTCGCCGGAGTGCTGTCAGCGACGAGGCATCGAGCAAGCCAGCAAAGTTGCCGGCGACTTCCAGCTCCTTCCCGCGACTTAGGGTTTAGGGTTTAGGGTTTTAGGGTTTAGGGTTTAGGGTTTTTTGGGGATGGTTTAGGGTTTTAGGGCTCAGGGCTGATTAGAGTTTTACGAGTTAGGGCGGTTTCGGCTCGCAGGGCTCCCAGTGACTTCACTGCATTTACAGCATCAGGGCTTAACGGGCTTTGGTAAAGCTTTTCGGGCCCAAAAGCTCACACCCGAGCCAGAAGATCTGTCGAACCCTAACACCTCAACACCTTTAGGGTCTCAACTGGGTTCGGGGATTTACCAGTCGAGGGTCCCGTGCGTTGCCATGCCTTACCTGGGCTTTTAAGTAACCAGGGAGAAAAAAGTATAAACTTTTATTTCATAATGGTTCCCCTTAAGGAAAAAAGTATTAAAGTATGGTACTCCAAAGCCCAGTTACTGCACTCTACGGTTTTGGAGGCTGTGGGTCCGGTGCACCAAACGTTTAGGACTTTATGCCTTGAGCCTTACGCTACAAGCAAGTTCGCTTGAGGTTCGCATGTAGACAAGACTTGAAAAGCCCTGGACAGAAATGAAGTCCTGCAAATTCGATAACATGGGAAATTGAGAGGGGGTACATCGTGCCTCTAAGCTGATCAGCGGTGTCAGGAGCCCGTCCGGAAGAACCTTGGAATCTCACTCCCTTGCTCTTAGTGGGCTTAACCCTAAACCCCTAAACCCTCAACTAAACTCTAGACCCATAACAAATGCACCTACAGGTCTCAGCGATTCGTGCCGGGAGGGTTGGGATTTGTCTGTGGCTGCATCAGCCTGTCAAAGTTGGTTGGTGTGTGTGTGTGTATGCGATTGTGTTCAGGGTTTCGGGAGAAGGATGTAGCTTTTCATTGCACCCTTCTTAAACACTCTTTGTAAAGATGAAGCTATGTGTGCAGTCTGAATTCAGAGCCGGGATGTTTCCCAACAACAACGCAGTTGCCAGTACTGGCTCAATCACCAGTCACCGTGAGCTATTGCACCGGAAAAGTTCTAGGGGCCCAAAGCTCTAACTCTAGGCTATTCTGAAAGCCTGGATCCTGACCCTCCACACCTTAAGCCTTTGAGCCCTAAAAGCGGAGCCCAAAAAAAACTGTAACAGCACCTGCTGCACCGCTAAACCCTCAACCGTACTGAGGTCGGCACCGCAAGCCTGTTGTAGGAGAGGTCCAATACACGGAGCCGAGCCAAGGAGTCAAAAAGAGAAGCCTCGCCAGCTCGTCGCTGAAATTTCCGGGGCGGTTTTTGGCTCAGGGTGTTCGGCTCTATAGTTTAAGGCTTGAGCCCCAAGCGGTTTTCGAGCCTGCCTCCACCCCCCACATCCTTTTGCAGCCAGCGATCCTATGTTTCCTTCCCTGGCGAACCTCAACGCCCGCGACAGTGCCGGCCATGATCTTTGCCGGGATAGGCAGCACTGTACACATGATACACGAACCAAATGTGTGCAGAAGCCAAGGAACGGACGAATAAGCGAATGAATGAATCAATGAACGAACGAAGGAATGAGTGAGTGCATGCATGAATCAACGAATGAATGCATGAATAAGTGAATACATGAATGAATGAATGAATGAATCAATCAATCAACCAATCAATCAATCCATCAATGAATCGATCAATCAATCCATCGATGAACGAATGGACGAAAACAGTATGAACGAATGAACGGATAAGTAATTAAGCAACGTATGAATTTAGGAAAACAAAACAAACAGACAGACCGATGGACAGACAAACAAACACACACAAGCAAGCAATCGAGCAAGCAAGCAAGCAAGACAGACCAACACATAACGAACCACAACCAAACAATCACACAAACGAACGAAAGAACAGACAAACAAAGAAACAAACAAACGCGCAAACAAACAACGAAACAAACAAACAACTGACCAACCACTACACCCTGAACACCTGAACTCCCAAACCCAAAACCCCAAGCCCTGGACACCTCATCCCAAAACCCTAAACCCTAAACACCTAACCCCAAACCCTGATAGATCCCTTTAAGGAGCCCTTATGGATCCCTTTAAAGGAACCTCAAAACCCTAAACCCTAACTTCAGAAGAGTCGTCCCCTCTGCCCTAAACCCTAAAACCCCTAAACCCTAAACCCCGAAACCCTATAAGCCCCAAACCCAAAACCAGATCCCTAAACCCTCACTTCAGAAGAACCGTCTCCATTTCTCTGCCCAGAGACTCCCAGGACCCGCAGTCGGTTGCCTGGGTCCACTCTTGGAGTCCGCTTTAAGGAACTCTGAACTCTCTCAGGGTGTAGGGTGCAAGGTGTGGGGTACCCCTGAGGGTTTCGAGTTTAGGGTTTCGGATTTAAGGTTTAGAGGGTGTAGCTTGTTTTATGGTTTTAGGCTTAGGGCTTCGGGGTGTAGGGTTTGGGTAAAGCCGAGGGCAATGCACAACCCCAGGCTCCAAAAGCAGGCACCGGAGCAGTAAGAAAGGGGCCTTAGCAATTAGAATAGGGTTTTTGGGGCCCATTATACTATACTTACCCTAAACCCTAAACCCTATAATAAGGAAAAGGGGTTTCCAGAAGCAGAAGGCCGGTTTAGAGACCGATGACTGTGGCCGGTCTACATGAGGGGATTTCCGAAACTAGGGAACCCTAGATGCCCTAGATAGTAGGATCCATATTCTACGGACCCCAACATAAGGTACCCTAATTTCGGGAAACTCCCATGAAGACGGCCGCTGCAACAACGGGGCCTTCGACTCTTGGCCCATGTCCTTTAAGGGCTCCTTTGGCGATCTTGGGGCACGGCTTTATGCAAAGCAGAACCCGGGGTCCGAAATAAGGGGGCTTCCCGTCCAAAGCTTCAGTGGGTTGCAACTTGGTGCTCCTGTTTTAGAAGCCTGATAAACAGTCATCCTTGTTGAAGAGACCCAAAGAGAAGTAGGATCCTTGTTCTCATCCTCCTGAGAGGAGGCGGGCTCATACTCAGCAAGTTGCTCTTGACTTGAAATGACTTTTTGGGTTTTAGCGTTTAGGGCTTTCGACTCGCGCACTTGCACAGTGCAGGCACGGATTCATGAGGTTGAGCTCGCTACTTGGACATTTAGGGTTCAGGGTTTCGAGGTTTGGTTGACAGTACCTTCATACTGCTTGGACTAGATCACTAATGGAAGGCCTCACAGTGCAACCAAGTGTCCGTGCAGATTCAACACCAGGAGATTCCAAAGCTCATCAAAGACAGGAGCCTGCAGTACCTGACAGGCAGGGTACACAGTGCTTCCCTGGAGTCCACAAGTGGCTGCGCATAGCCATGGGCATTTCCTGGCAAAAGCGGTCCCACGTGCAGAACGCCCTACACCCTGCAGCCTGCATACTTACGGTTCTGCTTGGATTCTGGAAGGGCTGCAGGGCTTGAAGAAGATCTTTAGTAGTGCTCGAGGTTTCTGACCCTAATGCACCAAAGCATGGAAATCTAAAGCCCGGGCCAGCGGGCTAAATGCCTGGAGTCGTCTTTGTCACGCTGTCGCATAATTGAGGTAGTTGATCCCAGGAGCGATGTACTCGTTACAGGTCCCTTATCAGGGATCGTGACAATAAAGGTCTATAAGTTAGGGTATGATATATATATATATATACACAAATACACATTATATACTACATACTGTATACTATACGATGTACTATATACTAGTCTTCATTTCTGCTTACGCCGCTTCAACCCGCTTAAAATCCGGCAGACTACTCCCTGGTTCGGGTTCTAAGGTTCCTGTTTGGATGTACACCTAGGTAGTTGTCAAAATTAGGTTCCCGTTTTGGGGTACCCTAAATAATAATAATAGTAATAATAGGTGCCGTATTATAATAGGGACCCAAAAAGGGACCCCATAATTTTGACAACCACCCACCTTGGACTTTAGCCTTGGGTTCAGGATGTCGCGCACTGCTGAGGGATTTTCAGGCCCGAGCTGTAAATCTGGATAAGGATGAAAACCTACAAGCCCTTGTGCCATACACCATGACATGCTCATAGAATCCTTGCAGTACCTGCAAACCTAAACCCTAAAGCCGTAAACCCGTAAAATCCAACACCCGCTCGCCAGGGTAGGGGTTTAGGGTTTAGAGTTTAAACCCCAAAACCTAAACCCTAAACCCCTTTCCTAAACCCCTTTATAGAACCGTTATAGATTCTAGATCCCTTGCAGGAGCCCTTATGGATCCCTTGAAAGGAACCCTACTCTAAACCCTAAACGATGCCTGAAGCTGGTTGCCCGCCAACTGCAGGTCGCCTCGGCGAGCTGTGGTGGCAAAAACGGGGGCCTTCATGATCAGAACATGGCCCGGTTTAGGGTTCGGTTTAGGGTTTAGGGCCAAGTTTAGGGTTTAGAGTTGCTTATTTAGGGTTTAGGGTTTAGGGATTATAGTGATTATAGTATACTTTTGACCAGGAACACTCAGGAAGAGTATTGGTAATTATTCCCTGCAAGCACATTCATGTTCAGGCTCGCCCTCAACCCTAAACCCTCTTCAGCATGGGTTTGGATTGTGTGCCAGCGAACACTCCTCAACAGCAACCCTAAACCCTAAAACCTAAACCCCCAAACCCTTAACACCCTTAAAACCCTAAAACCCTTAAAACCCTAAACCCTAAAACCCTTAACACCCTAGGCCCTAAACCTCTATACAACCCAAACAGCAACCCTAAACCCTAAAACCCTTAAAACCCTAGAACCCTTAAAACCTAGAACCCTTAAAACCCTAAACCTCTACACAACCCAAACACAGACTGGGGGCGCAAAGAGAGCAGCCCCCGGAAGCCGGCGTCCGGAAGGACCTTCCGAGAAAGGCTAAGAGGGGACTTTAGTAGGTCTGGTTTAGGGTTTAGGGTTTTATGGTTTAGGGTTCAGGGGTTAGGGTTTAGGGTTTAGGTTGTTTTTTTTAGACGTCCCTTTTCCGTTCGCCGAGGTCCAGAAAGCTATGGTTTAGGGTTTAGGGGTTAGGGTTTAGGGTTCAGGGAAGGCCGAGGGGACCAGTTAGAACAAGGCTTTGAGGCAGAGAATATTCCTGTATAGTCATGCTCTAGTGCAGTTGGTTCCATTCTATACAGGAGCTTCAATACTTGGAAGAGGTTCTATTTTGGGGCATGGTATAGTATAAAGTTGTATTCGGGACCTCTAAGGCTAAAAACTAGTACGACCGATTATCCAGGCTTCTGCGTTACCTTCATTCGAGCTATTAATATGCATTAGCGTACAGTTACCCTACTTATCCTGACAAGAACTAGAACCCCATGTGCCAGGTTCCGTGATCCGGAAAGGCTTGAGGGATGAAGGGCTAGCTCCCGCCTAACCGGGTTAAAACGCACAAACCCAAACCTAAGCGCTAAAACTACAACAACCTTGAAATTGACGAACATCCCCCGGACCTAAAACCCTAACCGAAACCTTAAACCCCCTAAACCCTAATCCCTACCCGAAACCCTAAACCCCAGCAGGGTTTCGGGCTTAGAGACCCCAGCCGCCTTGATCAAGTTGTCGGAAAGATCCAGCTGCCTGCCGCCCAAGACGGGGACACACCATAAAGTCGTAAAGCATCCAGATTTATGTAGGGTTTAAGATTTGGGGCTTAGAGTTTGCGGTTTGCGTGTAGCTTGGAGGATCAGTGAGGTAGGTCAGGTCCCAACCATTATTCAGACCCATCTTCTTAAGGACGCTGCAGGGTGTGCTCATCAGACTCTACATAACTCAGTTCAACCGGCTGAATAGCGTTCGGGTTTGTCACCTAAGGTTCCGGTCGGAAGGGCTTAAGAGCAAGAATCCCCAAATTGATCGGGGGGTGCTGCATACGGCCTTTGGGTTCTAAGCTCTGTACCCTAAACCCTGAGGGTCTGAGAGCCAGAAACCCTGAGCCCTTAACCCTAAACCCGAAGCCCTCAACCAGAAACCCTAAACCCGGAGCCCTCAACCAGAAACCCGAAGCCCCAGAACCAGAAACCCTAAACCCGAAACCCTTAGAAAGCCCCCAGGGCCTTACCCCTAAATCCTGAAACTAAGCCCCAGAAGCCCTAAGCCCGAAACTCTAAGCCCTGAACCCAAATCCCCAAACCCTAGACCCCTTTATAGAACCCTTATAGATCCCTTTCGACAGCCCTTATGGATCCCTTTAAAGTTTACTTTAAAGGAACCTCAAAACCCTAAAACCCTAAATTCTACCGCGCCTTAGCTGCACCAGGTCGGCGAAAGCGCTCTGCGACAGGTCCTTCAACCCGGCGTTGCGGAGCCGCAGCACGATGAGGCTCTTGAGGCCCTGCATTCCGCTGGTTCCTTTAAGGCTTATAAATTGGGGTTTCGGGTTCAGGGTAAGGGTTCTGAAAAGGGCTTTTAGGGTTTAGGGATTAAGGCTTTGGGTTTAGGGCCCCTTAATAGAGCCCCTATGATCCCTAACAGTCTGTATTTGGGGTATATATTAGAGGGTAGCTGGGGGGTCTAGGTTTAAGGTTTGTAGAGTTTGGGGGCTTAGGGTTCTTGAAAGGTGGCTCGAGGAGGGCTGGGCTACCATCAGGGCGAGTTCAGTTTGGAGGCTTTCGGGTTCCAAGGAATTCACTTAAGCTTCGGAGCCTTTAGCGGTTGGGTTTTTTTAGAAAACTTCGGGTCCGCGCTGAAAAGGAGTCCAGAAATGGCCCTCCGACATCAAGAGACCCCAATGTGGGTGCTTCTCTAAATTAGGGCCCCTTTTTGGGCCCATGTCATGAGAGTGCCGTAGTGTATGGGGGACCAGAAAGGGGCCCCGTTTTAGCGAACCACCCAAAGTAGTGACGAGAAATTCCCAACACGGGCCAGCCTCAAAGCTATGTCAACCCTACACCCTAAACCCCAAACTGTTACTTCCTTTACCGCCTTGTGCCTTATAGACCCCCGTTAACAGGAACTCTACTCTCTAAGCCCTAAACCCGGACACCCTATGGAGCCTAGATTCTAAGTCCGAAAGCTTAAACCCTGAAACCCTAAAGACCCTAGACCCTACACCCCAAAGCCTAAACCCTGAAGCCCTAAAACCCCATCCCTAATACCAAGAACCCGAAACCCCCAACCCTAAAACCCTAGCCCCTAAACCTGAAACCCTACATCCCCAAAACCTCGAACTACAAAGCCTAAACAAGCCCAACACGGGCCTCAAAGCTCCGTTCCTCCAATTCTCCGAGGGCGTTATCCGACAGGTCCAGCGTCCGCAGGCGGAGCAGTTTACCTCGGTACGGCTGTAGGGACTTAGGGGTAGTAGAGGTTTTAGAGATTTAAGGATTTAGGGTCTCAGGGGTTAGGGTTCAGGGGTTTGGGTTGACAGCGGTTTAGGGTTTTGGGGGTTTGGGTTTAGGGTTTCAAGGGTCAGGGTTTAGAGCTTCAACCCTTTGTTTAAGGGTTTAGGGCGTCTGAGGGTTTTGGGCTTTTGTCATGCAGTGGTTTCGGGTTTGGGGTTTGGGACTAACCCTTAAACCCCTGAAGGAACCCTCATAATAACACGTCAAAAACAGACGTGATAAAAGGGTTTGGGGCTATGGGTCGCAACGTTTCGGGGCACACAGAGTCAAGAAACAAAAATCCAGAAACAGCGCTGCGAATTCTGAACCCTAAACCGTGAACCCTAGGTGCTTCGAGATACCGATGTCGGGAACGGCGGTGAGGCTCACATTTCCTCAGCTGCGGGGTAGTTGTAAAGTTGTCCTGTAAATGTGAGGCTTGGGGTGGAGTTTAGGGGTGGAGTTTGAGGCTTGAGGTTTCAGGTTGTCCTGTAATGTAATGGAATGGGGAAAGGACCCTGGCGAGCTTGTCTTGCGCTCAACCTGCCATGATATGGAGGGGGATGTTGATGTAGACATATTTCCCTGAGCCCGGCAGAGCGCTAATCAACTGCTGTCTCGACTTGGGCTATGCACTTCGGCAGTCATAGTTCAGATATTTAGAACCAAGACCTCTTATCAGCTGAAAGGCTTGAGAGCCCTGGACAGGGGCGCCTTAACGGAGCCCTCAATACAACCCCTTAAAGGAGCCCTGAAAAGAACCCTTTCAAGAGACCCTGATAGAATCTAGTGTTTTTTGTATCCTCCCAAGGTCTGGGTTGTGATCCAACCCGACTTCGGATCGCCAATTAGGGCTTGGGGGTTTAGGGTTTAGGGCTTACGAACGACTAGCCGACAAGCCATATAGTATCCCCCTTATGATGTTCCACAGTCCCTAAAAACCCTGAAGACCCGAATCATTCCAATCAGGGAGACCCCTACGTTCTACACTTTGAAGCCGATAACACCCATAAACCCAAAGACGCAACAAACCCGATCTAACCATCAGGGCTCCTTTCCTACATCAAAACCTTCAGCTTCCTGAAAATACCTCTGGACCTACAGTCTTCACTGTAGTTCCCTTTTTGAGAAAGGGCTCTCAAAGACAGCATTGGTTATACCAGACAAGAAGGAACTGCACTGGAGACTATAGGTGGGATCCAGGACTCAGCACTTAGCAAGGCGTCGGCACGGGATCGTTGATCTGGGAGGATTTCAGCGCAGGGGGCGCAATAACCCAGTCAAAACCGCATGCGGAAGACTTACAGTTCGGGTTTTTATAGTCTTGGGCTTTGGGAATTTTGCTTCATCATGACAATAAGCCCTCTGTGATGTAAGGGTAGTGCAGAATTCAAGGCGTATTGGGCTCTGGGTGTTAGACGTCTGTGTGACCTCAAGTCTCTGAGAGCTTGATGCCGCGTCACGGAGCAGAAGGTTTCGCAAGCTTATCAACGGGCGGAAGCTCTTGGACGAGAATATCGAAGAGCTGCCAAGGGGATTGGAGCCTGGACTCCGATGGTTTTTTAGGGCTCTGTGGGGTTAGGGTTTAGGGTTTAGTAGGGTTCAGGGCTTAGAAGGTTGAGGATTTTGGGGTTTGGGGCCACTAGGTCTCATGATTTGGTGGCTGAGGAAGCGTAGGCATTGAGGGCTGACCTTATCCTAATTTCGGTGCGTAACATGTGTACATGCGCGCGCAGAGACACATGCGCATACACATGCACATGCACACGCACATGCACGTGCACAAACATACACATGCACATACACATACACACACATGCACATACACATACACATGCACATGCACATCCACATGCACAGGCACATGTACAGGCACAAATGCACATGCACATACACATGCACATCACACATCACACATTACACACTGCACATTGCACACGCACTTGCACATACACATACAACACAGTACCGTACAACGCATACAGACATGCATGCATACATACATTCATACGTACGTACATACATACCTACGCACGTAAAAGCATACGACGAACGTGCATACCCACGAATTTTGGTCTCTGGCAAAACAGGATTGAGAGAACTACGGGTTTTAGAGATTTCGGGCTTTGAAGTTCAGGGCTTGGGAGGAGCCAGAGAGACGACCAAAAACCGTGAAAACTAATTACAATCAACAAGACCACGAGGGTGCATGTAACGAGAAACTACAACGGAGCCGGATCCCACTGTAAGCCCAATCCCGAAAAAGAAAAACGATAGAAAGGGCGGCGTACAGAGATAGCAAGACAACTTGAACAGCGCAACGGCCCTCCGCAGAGCACTGCTGCTCTAACTGATGATGAGGTTTAGGAGTGTAGGGCGAAGGCTTCAGGGTTTATGGTTGAGGGTTGGGGGTTTGGGGTTCAGGCTTTTGGGGCAGGCTTGAAGCATGCAACACAGATCGGCCTTGCACTATGCTTCAGCTTGTATGTAGCAAGCCGCCCCAAGCACGAATTGTGGAAGTAATTGCGGATCTTTGGGACACTCTCCCTGAATAGCCAGACCCGAACAAAGCTTACAGTTTCCGCACAAACTGAAGTGTGACAGGCGCAAGCACGAAAAGGCTTCCTTAAGGACAAGACTCCAAACTCCTGAAACCCTACCCCAACACCCTCAACCCTCTACGCTAAACCTTAAGCCCTCTAGTATAGAAGCCCAAATAACAATGAGCATTATTCTTCCATGCGGCTCCTCAGTAAAAATATACTATGCAGGAGCCCAAAAGCCTACTCCAACGATTAAGGCGCCTACGTTCCACCAAAATCCAACCCTAAAATCTAAACCCTGAACCCCAGACCTTAAACCCTCCATACCAACAGGAACTAAACCCTGGACCCTAAACCCTAAAACTCTCCATACCAAACGGAACTAAACCCTAAACCCTAAAACCCTCCATACCAAAAGGAACTAAACCCTAAACCCTAAAACCCTCCATACCAAAAGGAACTAAACCCTAAACACTAAAACCCTCCATACCAAAAGGAAAAGGCGCTGAGGTCGACGGTCTCGAGGTTGATCAAAGCCGGAACCACGCCAGCGGCGGCACAAAGGCGATTCCTTAAAGGTGTCGGGTCTTCCAGGACCCTCCTTGTACCCTCAAATAGGGGTATATAGTCCCTAATAGTAGGTATTTGGGGTCGAAAAGAGGGTAGAAGGAGGATCTTTGTCGGGCTTTTGGAGTTAGGAGTTTGGGTATTGGGTTTAGGGTTTAGGGTCTTCTTCGGGCTTCTTGGAGTTAGGATTTTGGGTTTTTTGGGGCATGTGGAGTTTTGGACTTAGGATGTTTGGGCTTAAGAGGCTTGGGATTTGTAAGGCGTGAGAGCGCTTTAAGGATTGAAGGCTTTTGAGTCAGGGTTGCTAGGCGCTCAGGGTTTAGGAGTTTAGGGTTTAGAGGTTCCTGGCCTGCGGTTTAGGGTCGTTTAGGGTTTAGGGTTCAAGGCCTTGCTTCCGGACCTTTTGCTAGCCACGTCTCCCAGCCAAGTTCAGCTCTTTCCTCGGCTGCTTCGCATCTTGAACGGCAAAACCGTCGGCTTTATGTGTGATGAGGCTAACGGTGGAAAGTCTTTTCCGAAAGCCCTCAGGGCTGAGTACCCGAGCCCAACAAAGGTTAACCTTTTCAAAAATAGCAGGAGTATATAAGCCCTAAACCCTTATGGTATATTACCCGTATAGTACCCTTATAGGTCCCCTAAAGGAACCCCTTATAGTATCCTAAACCCAAAGGTTCACTCCTCAGCCCCTGAGAACCCAACATCCCTGACTGCATCATACTGTTGATGGACAAAATCCTGCATTACCCATTATAAGGAATATACCATAATTCTCATAGTTTAGGGTCCTTAGGGTCATGCAGGATTTTGTCCATCAACCGTACAACGATTTAAAACGATCATCATTTTTAACTAACAGCCCTTCGCCCTGGCCTGCAAGCCCTGAAATCTGAAACACCAGACAACCTCAAAAGTATGTACGCTAAATCCCTCGACACTTAGCCTGCCTCCCTATCCTCTTCCGGATCCCAATGTGCTCGAAATTCGCATTTTGGTTAGCGGAACGAGGTTTAAGGGAGTTTCTTCCAGGCCAAAGATCTTCAGGCTTCATTATATTCAACAGAAACCCAAACCCCCAAACCCCAAAACTCCTAACAGTGCCACTGAACTGCTCAGCCACAGGTTCAGAACATGTTTCTTATGGATGCGGCCGGGGTGAATTGCTTTGAGCACCGCTTGCCATGCCCCAGGCAGTGCTTTCGCACGAACCTTCCCTGAAGTCCTACACATTGAAATCCGCTTCGGAGCGCCTAAATTCCTAAACCCTAAACCCTAAATCCTAAATCCTAAATCCTAAACCCTAAACCCTAAACCCTAGTAAACCCACCACCAACAAGATCGGCCAAGGAGCAGGACCTGCAATTTCCTCAACCTCGGGATTTCAGGTCAAGGTTGCACCCTGGGTGTGAGCAATACATGCTCAAAGGAAGGGTTTAAAACGTTAAGGTTTGGGGGTTTAGGGTTTTAGGGTTTAGGTATGAGGGTTCAGGATTCTTTTGGTTTAGGGGTTTAGGGTTCCAGGGCTTAGGCTTGAGGTTTCAGAGCTGTTAACGGTACATGTGGGGATGAGGGCAGAGGATTTAGTGTGTAGGGCATCGGTTTGGCGAGAACTAGCATGAGCCGAACACATGCTTGCGCTCGCTGTCCAATTTTATTTTGCCTGTCATCATCTATCGCTTCGTCCCCCTTCCTTCAGATGGCCGTTGATACGAACGACTGGTAAGGGCTTTATAGGGTTTCCAAGGACATGAGCTGACGTGGCAGTAAGTGGCTGAAGAAATTCAACCATGAATGTGGGTGGAATACAAGGATTCGCGGCGGAAGCCCCGTCGCCTACACATAGTGAGAACCGACATCGCTAACACGATTAGGGTCTACCTGGACCCCAAAGAACCTACCTTTTTAGGGTTCCTTATTATGAATTCTTTATATAAGTCCTTCGAAAGGTAGGTTATTTGGGGTTAAGGTAGGGTTGGAGGGTTTGGGGTAAAGCCAAGGCTTCAACGAAGGACCCCTCGGTTTAGCTTTTCGATGCTCTTCTTCGAAACCGCTTAAACCTATATTCCAAAAGCCCCTAAACCCTAAACTCTGTACCTAAACTCCCAAAGCGAGAAGATGCATCTAAGCTGCCTTCGACTAAGGATCTACTAGCTACACATGGGAGTTCAGAAAAACATGGAAGGCTAATATAGACCCGAATGAGAGCCTTTTTCCAGGGAGCCCTAGCAGAGGTCTGTACCCCAGGCACCTTACACCAGTGTCCGTAACTGAAGCCGTGGCTAGCCCGATTGTTTGTTCAGATGTGCTTCTTGCACTTACTTACATATGTATATCCACATTCACTTGTATATATGTGTCTATTAATTGTCTTTTTCAGCCAGGAGACCTCAGTAAATTAAGACAACCTTCATGTAGAGCAACCCTAATGCAGGCCCGGAAGAAAGTCTTCTTTAGCTCTACAAGCCCAAGCCCAACCTCGCAAAATCCTTTCAGAACCCTGATAACAACCCTCAAGCCAGAAGGGTAATATAGGCGCCTTACTGCAGCGGCCTTAAACATTAGAAGAGGGTATTGGGGTATACTTTACTATAATCATAATAAGGAAGCCCCACAATAGTTTAGACCCCCATAGTCTATAGTAGACAGAACCAACTGCCAGCCGGCGGACTGCCCTCTCGGTACGCGCGCCAGCTGGTTCTCCGAAAGGTCCAACAGTTGCAGATTCAGCAAGCTTCCCAAAACCTCAAGGCACAAGGTTTAGGGTTTAGGGTTTCCCAAAACCTCAAGGCACAGGGTATGGACATTCACACTCGAAAAAGCCTGGCAAGGTCTGTAACAGTTTAGAATTGGGGTGATTCCCCGAACCTCAGCTTCGATTTAGATTGATGTTAAGCGAAGCGGAGTTCATACTATGCGGGTGTTGCATCTAATACGATATGGTATATCGAAAGCTGTTGCTTTACTGGTGCTGGAACTACAGACCGCACTACCTATGGAACGGAAGAAGTGGCGAAATCTATAGACTACTAGCATGTAGTCGAAAAGTTCAAGTTGCAGGCCTCAGAGCAGAGCCCTTAAAGGCTAGCTTCACATCCAGCACGCTAAACCGCAAGTTCTGCGCTATCTACTTCCGGTTTCGGCGGACAATCCAGGCGAGGCATATATGGTTCGACGTTTAGGTTTAGGGTTTAGGGTTTGCGGCGCTTTACCGCAAATCCCAGACCAGATCAAAACCTTAAATATCGAAACCTTAAGACCCACATGCACAGCTGAAGCCCGAAATGAGATGTCGCAGCAAAGGGCCGTGAAGGTGACGTGGCTCGGTAACCGTCAAGAAGAAGGAGGTCAGGAGTTAAGGGCTTGGGATGTAAGGCTTAGGGCGTAAAAGCCTTGGGTTTAGAACCACTGGGGCTGAACATCGTGGGATTTATAGCTCGGAGTCATGCATCAAGGCATGCGTGATTGGAGGGGCCTCCGGAAATGTCTGGTTCAGGATTTAGGGTGCAGTCTGGAGTTTCGGTCCAAGCACACTGAAACCGAAGCCGACACGACTTTACCCGGAGCATAAGGCCAAGAAGCATCGTCCTCCAGTGTGGACAGCTGGTTTCCATGAAGCCTGACCAGCCGCCCGTCATGTTTCTTGAATCCTTGAAGCAGATAGAAGGGTTGGCTACCCTAAAACTATATGAAGGTTTTGTTCAGGGATGCACACCCATGTTCTCGGGAACCTGCCGCAATGGGGCCCCCAAACCCTAAAACCCTAAAGCCCTGAACCCTAAACCCTATTCAAGAGCATCTGTGCGTTGCTTATCGCATACGAAGCCAAGATCTTGCCCAGGAGCCCCCGAACCCTGGGGTGCCAATAAGGAATCTTAAAACCGACCCCTATATCAGCACACGAACGCCGAACCTTAAACCTCTGGAACCAAAGCCTTAGGTCAGCCCTTACAGGAACCCTTGAAATCAAATGAGCCCACGAGATTCTAGCCTTATCACACCCCCAAAAGATCAGAAAGACCTACCAAACTGCACTATGCCTAAACCCTAAGCCCCTTACAGACCCTTTGAATTGAAAGGACCCTATTGAAATCCGCACGGCCCCCGTAAGCACATGTAAGCCCAGGAAGGACTCTAAACCATAAACCCTAAAGCCCTGAACCCTAAACCTGAAACCCTAAGACCCTAAGACCCTAAACCCCAAGACCTAAAACATCCTAAAACCCTAAGCCCATGAAGGCCTGAGGGTGTGAAGTCCCGCCAAGCCCTCCAGGCTTGCCCGCGCGAGGCTGCGAAGGCGGTTTCCGCTGAGGTCCAGACTCTGCCTGGATTTGGGGTGGGTTTCTGTTTAAGGGTTTCAGGGCTTAGGAGTTTGGGGCTTAGGTTTGTTTAAAGGCTTGGGGATTTGGGGTTTTAGGGGTCTGGGGTTCAGGGTTTAGGTTGAAGGGTTTCGGGGCAGCATTCTAACGATTCCTTTAAGGATTCCGCTAGGTTTAGGCTCTTTGGAGGGAGGTTTTAGGGTTTTTGGGGGTTTTGAAGTTCAGCGGATGGCTTCAATGTTTTAGGGCTTGGGGTTGGAAGTGCTTGGAGAATTTAGGGGTCAATGGTCTTGGGGCTTATGTTACCCTAAACCCTAAACCCCTACTTATGCTAAGCGTTTAGGCATACACGACTTCGGGAGAGCTTTTCGGGAGTCTGCGAGGGTCAGGCTTCTCAGAGTGAAGGTTTGGACAACTTGGGTTTAGGGGTTTAGGGTTTAGGGTTTAGGGGTTCAGGGGTTTAGGGTCCGCCGACCTAGCGGCGTGTTGGATGAGTCCGAGGTGAAACCTCCCTTTTTCCCTCCTTTTACACCCCCCAAAAAACGCGCGCGAGCGAGCCCGCAGGGCGGAGTGGGGCCACGCATTTTGTTTTTCATGGACTCCCCCCCCCCTCCC